>QVNZ01006250.1:0-18321 GCA_014825645.1 Pseudomyrmex dendroicus | reverse complement strand
ACTATCTGTGCGCTCGGAGAAAGAACATGAAAAGTTTTATCTCTTCTCCCATGTAAAGTTTCGCCAACATCTGAAACGAATTTTCACCTTACGTACAGAAGTTTACACTGTAAAACCCGTCTTATTAATCATATTATCTGAAGCTATGTTGAAGGTTCGTTAGACGGTTGAGAAGGCAAAATGGGGTGGATCAAGTGGATTATAAATATATATATATATATATATATATATATATATAAGTACGTTATAGAATGCTCTACACATACATAAAATCTAATTGCAAAACTTGATTGTTTTCGCTAAGCGGTAGCTTTTCTCGAAGTTAAGCTTTGTCGATATATAAGCGGTTTAAAAATAAGACGGGCACATTCAGTCTGAAAGAGAAGTTTTCTTGTCACGTGAGAGACGTCACTCTCTCTCTACTATTTTTATTTGTCCAATACGCGTGCGTATACGATTGTATATTAAATTTCTGCGAATTTAAGCTCGCGATAGTTAACTAGCAGATAGTTTATGCAAGCCAATACGCTGAATGTTGTACACGTGCAAATAGATATTTTTAGACGTGTGTATTTCAAATTGATTTCAATTCGAAAATTCAAATTAAAGATTAATACGCTTAATTTGCATCTCGACTATATATAAATTACCCATTTTGCCTCCCATACAAAAATTAAATTTATTAAATTTAAATAATCACCTCTCTTCTAGCTATTTCTATCGGTTCAATATGTGTGCGCACATGTAAATATGCAATCAGTTCGACTAAATTTATTGGATTAAATAGCCAGTGTAATAATAAAAATAAATATTAATTATATATATTATAACGTACATTATTATTGTATTATAATTATATTATTATTAATTATATCATACATATGTATATTCCATCCTACAATAGAATAGTTATATTCCCCGAGACGTCTTTATGAGCATCCTTAGGATTCTGAAGTAGAATATCCTGAGGGTATATTTTGAAGCACAGTTTGAGGCGTTTATTTTGCTATTTCTCAGTACGTCTCGAGGAATTATGAGAAATTGCAATAGAACATCCTTTGAATATTCCGCATATCCAAGCAGGATGTATCCTCAGGACATCTCTGTGCGCCGCTTGGAAAGAACATATTATCCTTCTTATCGCTATTCTACACAATACGAACAAAGTGGCACGTAAAAAAAAAAAAAAAAAAAAAAAAGTAGAATAAGAAAAACGCGCCGCGGTTGAAACGCGCACGTAAATGCAGAAGCCAACGGGGGCAGCAAGCGAAGAACCGGCGGAACTACGTAGGTTGCTCGGCCGGATTATTTCGCCCTTCATGTCTCTTTTCTTCTTCTTTCGTTGCTCTCTTGTGCCGATCCGCGCGAGCACACACACACACACACGTACGTTCATCGTCGACGAAGAGACGAGCGAACCATGACCCGTAATCTTAACCGCGTTTTCCATCTCCGTTCCTCGTCCTCGTTCTCGATTCACCGTTTCGAGATCCCTATTCACTCTCTTTCGACCCGAGCAGTAACACGCGCACGCGTTATCGGTGAGCTTTACGAAAGAACTCGAGAAAGAAAGAGAGAGAGAGAGAGAAAGAGAGATTGCCCGTAATTTATTTAGCCCTTATAAGCGGCGCGCGTGCACGCGCCGCGATTCTTACGGGGCGCCGTCACGTAATATTACGTGCGCCGCGCATTCTTGGCATTGGTAGTTGTCTTAATTGGCATACGACAAGTATCGCTTCCGTCGTCGTTTTCCGCCAGAAAATCGAGACCGCTGTCACGGCCCGCCGTCGAACGAATCGATTGGGATTTAATTATGCTAATGATATGTGCGCGCGCTCGCTTTCCTGTGGCAATATCGGTCGTTTAACTTTACACGTTTGTGACCTTTACCTTGACCTAACTTCAACCAGATTCTAAATTTGTTTGTCTTTGTTTTATTTAGTTTTATTTATGTTCTTTTTTTTTTATTATTATTATTCGTTTTTATTGCGTCCTTGAGAGAAATATCAGTTTTCTCAACTTTCTTCCCCGACTTTACAAACTTTCCGACGTGTGTGATATTTTTGTCGTTGAATTTATACGTCGCTATAAAATTTCAAAAACTTATACGGGAGATTCGAATGTATTTTAAAACTGTCAATTGCGCCCCGAGAAAGAACATCGACGAAACGTATTACGATATTCCGGAGGAAGGAAAACATCGTTGTGAAAAATTGACGAGGCTATCCGAGGAAGGGAGGAAGAGACCGAGACCCCCAATTTTATGATCCGTTGCTGCTTATAAATAAAAATAGCTCATCACTGACACTGATATCAAATTTTCAATATTATGTTTATGGACTTTATATAAAAGACGCGCGCTATGTGCTTGTTTGTTATATCGGCGCTTTATCGGCGTCGACCTTTCTCTCGCGGGACAAGAAAACCGCGCGTCCTCATTGACCATTGTGCCTCTGTAAGTACACCCGACCGAAAAAAAAAAAAAATTCTCGTCAATCTCACATTCTGCGCCTCGAATTTCTTCCCGACCGAGCGCGTCGTTTAATATTGATACATCGACGTGCCTATGGACGCGACCCGCAATCGCTTCTGCCGAGCGTGATAAATAAATCGGTTATTTATAAGCAGCACCTGTGTGTGATCTACCTGGTATCCCTCTCGCTTAACGACGACGTGGGGCTTTTACGTGTCGGTGTTTCTCTTTTTCGAACGTTCGCGAGACTGCGCTTCGGAAATGTACCAGTGACCCGATCGTTGCGCGGCTATCGATTACACGTACAAGGAATAAAAGGTGTTAGAAGGGTAGGTGAAAGATAGAGAGGCCTTTCCGAGGTCAACCTCGCCGCTACTTACAAGCAGTTTCCGCCGCGACTTCGCATGCGGGGACTCGTATCGGACTCTCGCCTCGTCTCGCGATTTGTGCATGCGACACGTGTGCGGCAATCTATTGTGCGCGCACTTATATAACGCGCGCGGCTAACCGCTTGCTACACGCGAGACGTTCGCACGCGAAATCTCGTTATATCGATGGCATCGTGCCGCGCGAGAAAAATCGACGGATGGACAAAGTTAAATTTCGCACACGGAGTCTAAGTAGAAAACAACGAGAGAGCGCGGTTTGTATTATAAGAATGTATTTTTAACCGCGGCTATTTTCACTCCCCAGCGCAACGATTTTTCTTAACGCCTGCGTTGCTCCGATTAATTTATGCGCGGCCGAAGGGCTGCTACATAGTCGAAGGCGTTGAGATAAAAAAAAATTATCGCGTTGACGTGTGCTCGTGTGTCCGCAAAAATAGTTTTACACGCGCTTTTTACCTTTTTAAATGTTGCAGAAACAAACGACCTAGAAGCGACGATCTCGCACACCTCGTCTGTTGCAAAAAAAAAAAGAATTACTCGGCCCAAGTTAAAACTTTGAGATATCGCAAACTGTTGCACTTAATTGCGTGACTTTTTGTTTTTGTTTTTATTAAGTATCTCTTCCACACTGTAAATATTTACAAGACTTCGAATCAAGAATTTTTATTTAAATTTCTGACGAAGCTTGGGATTAATCGGAGGATTGGGGCTGTACAAAAATTGCGTTTATTTACCGTCTTTTCCTTCGACAAAAATATTGAAATCTCGTTGCACCGTCTTTACACGTTTCATATATTTTTAAGCGCGACATGCATGTTTGCCTTTTATAACCTTCTCCGCCGCGATAAAAGCCATTACTTCCAGATCACACCATTCTCCGAAGGAGCGGCGAGCTCTTCTCTTCTTCTCCCCGCTGTTTTTTCTTTCCCATCGCCTCGCGCGTATCGACGAGCGTCGATATTTTCTTTATTTTTTTTTTCTTCTAAATCAACGTTGTTACACGTTGGACGCGCGTCTCCCGCGCGCGAGAATAGCACCAGCGGCTTCTCTCTCTCTCTCTCTATCTCTCGTGTAGTAAATCTGTATAGCACACATTCCAAGTATAAACACTAATCGGGGACACTTTGTAACTCGACTTTGTCACATCGTGTGTGTCTCGGGGAGAGACGGTGTGTAAGAGGGTGTCTCCAGGCGCGAGAGAACGGAGCTTTGAGTTTGAGTTGCAGATGGTGTGCGAGGTCCCGGGCTTGGGAAATCAATACCGTCAAAACCTCCCCTAGTCCTCTGTGTATGTCACAGTGTACTAGGAATGAAATCAAGCCAATGTGTATATTCGCGCGAATCGCGACAGACTCGGACGTGTCCGAGTCTCATGTCGCTTTCATAGAAAGAATCGGACAAAAGATACGAAGAGTTAGGGAGAAGATTCTTTTTATTTTTTTTTCTAGTGCGAAGTATATTAAAAAATAATTGTGTTCTCTGTTCTCGGAAACAGCGTGTGTGCAGCGAGGAAAGCATTTGAGCAATTATCGAACGCGATTTTATACGCGATTATACGAAAACAATCGCGTGAATATAAACGTGCCGATGAAAAACATACAATAATATAATAATTGACAGGTCCACGTGTATATAACTAACCCGGGTTTTTATATCAGTGGCGCGTGTAATTGTCTCAGCGTTGATACGCGTTTCGAGATAATTATGTATCTCGCTGGAGTAAAAACGGTTTGCACACAACGCAGAAAGAGATAGAGAATCACGGCGCTGCTTTGAGACATTTAATTACACGTTCGCGCATCCGCGGGAATTTAGTGAGAGAGAGAGAGAGAGAGAGAGAGAGAGAGAGAGAGAGAGAGAGAGAGACAGAGAGAGAGAGAAAGAGAGAAAGAGAGAGAGAGGCAAGAGAATGGTTAAACTACGTGACTCGCGCGTCACGTACGCAAATACGTCATTAACCGAGAGTTAAGATACGAACTTAATCCGCATATGTGTTTATTTTAAACTCTTTTTTTTCCGAGTACGTGGCTTTTATTAGTTCAGTGATATTTTTCCTGTGACATTTTAAACGTAAACATTTACTCCGTTGCTTTTTTTAAAAAGACACGTTACCTTTACACAATACACGTTAGAATTGCTGCGATTTTTTTTTTTGTACGCACAACAGGTCTCGCCAATTTCGATGACCGACGACGAAAGGTCAAACTCCCGCAAAGTCACAAAGCGGGATCCAATTATATGAACCGCGAGATGTTACTCGAGAGAGAGAGAGAGAGAGAGAGAGAGGAGAGAGACATGAAAGTGCATAAATTGGATAGTGAGCGCGGCAAGAGAGATTTTGGTGGTCCAGAACTCTCGTTCATCATTGGATCGGGTATATCAATCAGAACATTCGGAACACGTGCTCTCTCTCGTGCAAGTGCATTCTCGTCGAAAATACGATCGTTCCGCGTACGCCGCAGAATGCTCCTGGCGCGTTTGCGTCGCGATTCGGATATACAATCCCGTTACAAAACAATTTACTCGATTTCTTTTTTTTTTGTTTTGCGAAATATCCGTCGCAACTTGTTCGAAGTTCAATGTATTATCGAAAATTCTCTGGCAAACCGGCAAATCTGTTTCGGTTTTTGTCACTGAAAAAAATAAAAAGAGAGTAACGAAACGCCCGAATCGTGCCTTGTTTCGCTTTGACAATTTTTATTCCGATTGTTTCGCGCGTTCTCTCAATCGTTTTCGCATCGCACACACACACACACACGTACAATTGTGTGGAAAATATATTAAAAGCGCGGAAAATATATTAAAAGAAAATGTATTAATTATATTTTCCCCGGTAACACACGCGCAATAAAACAGCTTTTTATTCTTTGAATTCAAAAACGCAGAGTTTCCTTCGTTTGAAAGGGCAAAAGAGCTATCAACATTTGTTCGGCATTTAGCATGACATTCGCGAAAATTGTTCCAAGAATGTTTGGGAAGAGAAATATACGAGGGAGGGTCGAAATGAGATTCTGCGGAATAATTTGAGTCTTGCAAGAAGAGAAAGAAAGAAAGAACAAAAAAGAGAGAACTTGCTAAACACATAAGATTTATCTGATTATTAACCTCTTGCATTCTCTCTCTTTCTCTCTCTCTCTGTACTTCGAAAATGTCACGCACGCATTTACAAGCTGATTTAGCCGACTTGCTTTGTGTGAGTTCAAATTCGCGAGAGCTAATTTATTGCGCCGCAGTCGTTGCTCACCTGTCCGTGAGCAAATTCGATGCGAAATTTCCGGAGATTTTCCGGAATCCTGTCGAGAAAGCATTTATAAGTTTTTTTTTTTTAATTCGAGCAATATGGGGGATCACATCTTGTCAACAACTACGCGAGCAAGTTCGGAACAGCCGCAGGTGTTTGAAATTAATTTCCCGCTGGTTGTAGTAGATTGCCTCGTTTCGCGAGAAAACGATTCCAGGCCGCGTCGTGGCCGTTTACGAGCCATTCGGCGAGAAAAAAGCGGGCGGGAAGAAAATGTCGGTAAGAAATGCCGTCGCGGGGGAAACAGCCAAGAAGTATACGAAGTTATAGAGTCGTAAATGCTCCATAGT
Source organism: Pseudomyrmex dendroicus (assembly GCA_014825645.1). Lineage (NCBI taxonomy): Eukaryota > Metazoa > Arthropoda > Insecta > Hymenoptera > Formicidae > Pseudomyrmex > Pseudomyrmex dendroicus. Next base: position 11,868 of record QVNZ01006250.1, on the reverse strand, counting down.
TTTCCCGTTTTCTCATTTCCCGACTTGTGTGCTCATCTCGTCTCGGTGAGTAGATGTATGTACGTATATCGAATCTCGCGTAATGCGCTTTCTCTCGCACGTCCGACAACGCGACGTGACATTTGGACGAATTTCGATTTTGCTTGAGATGTAAATTTTCGGACCGACAAACTGGTCCAATGCGGCGTTACGCGGCATACTCTCTTATCGCATAAAACAGGAATATCGATTAAATACACGCTTGTGTGTATAAACTTGACGTGCAGCGTGCGCCAGAGAAAAACGTATATATATATGTGCCAGAAAAACCAATGTAGGAATTTATAAACTCGTTATTGGTCGGAAATGTAAAACTGCAGATACTCGTAATTGAATATCTGCATATTTCACAGTGGTGTGACAGTTTGTTATTTCTCGCTGACTATTTTGCATGCAACACATGTTTTAGATTTATATGAGCGTGACAAAACTTATTTATTCGTATACATTCGTGTAATCTAAACTTTTGCGCGGTGCTCGAAGAGTTTTCTGTGTATAAATTTTCTTATTTTATTTTTTTTTTCAAGAGAGGCGTTCTTGCGCGTGCAATATAAATGACGGAGAAAGAGAAACAATTAGTTTTGACAATACGCTCGGAAATATCGGTTTTGTAAGACAAACGGAAAGCGCCGCGAGTTTTACCGTGGCGGTTCGAATAATGTCATTAGTATGCTAAAACCTGCCACACGAGTTAATTTTATTGCAACTTCTACGGTGCATAAAATTTCAAGGGGAAAAAAACACACGGCATTAAAGCCGCTCTCTGCAGCGCAAAAAAACTCGCTCTTTCCGTTTATTTTCATTAAAAAAAAGGAAAAAAAACTATTGTAATATTACGCGCGGCTTTAATTCTCTTTCTCTCTCTCTCTCTTTGTATAAAGAACTGAATTTAAACGACACTCCTGCATGTGTGTTCTCGGACGTGTGTCCTTCGTTCCGCGCAAACACGATCGTCAATCTATTAATTTTCTCGTTCGGTTTATTTTATCGAAAGAGACCGGGGACTTACCCGAGATTCTGGGAATAGATTATGCGACACTTTCATTTAGTTAATGGCACCTATATGTACCTATATGTGATCATTACGCGCGCTACGTGTATCGTACGAACTTCTAGGTGCTTCTAAGTGACTCGGTCAACCTTATTACGCCCGAGCGAATCGATATTCGCAAAAGATTCGCGCGACCAAGATAATCTGATTTCTCTACTCGAAATTTTTTTAGCGCAAGAGAACTCGTTAATTCAATTACACAATATTTCACGCTCCTTTAAACGTTTTTTTTGCGGCGTTTTTGACATTTTTCCCCGGCACATATCCCAGTTTTCCCGATGAAGTTGCAACAAAATCTTGCCTCTCTCTCTCTCTCTCTGCGCTATCGATGATGTTCAACGAAATGGAACTGGCACTTTGATCAAAATCATCTATATCGACAACGACAATGTGTGTTCGAAAGATTCATTCGACGAAAATCCGCGACATGAGATGTACGTCATCTCTCTTTCGCGTTTTCCTCGTAATATCTTTCTAAGCGACAAGCCACTATAAAAATTTCTCATCGTTTTTATTTTCCTCGTCTTTTAAAAGAGGTATTTTGCCGCCGCGAATTCCGATATTTTTTTCCCGAACGTTTAATGAAGTTTTCTCTTCCGACAAAATTGTCTCTCGCGTCATCAACTCGAGATGAAAACGGCGTCCCGATCGAGAGAAAGATACATATCAAGAAAATCGCAACTAAATAACTTTATTTCGCTTCGGAGGTTCCCTGAGATATTTCTCCCGACTCAATTTCGCGATATGCCTCTCATCTCTCTTCTCCCTCCCTCCCTCCTCCTCCTCCTGGTCTCTCTTCGCGGAAATTTCTAGCATCTTGTCATCCCGTTTGTCGGCACATTTCCCGATATTTTCCAATTTTCGACGAGGATTTTTCTTCGCGCAAAATCACGCCTTCTCGACATCGGCGTGCAACAAGATGGAAATAGCATTTCAATCGAACTCGCCGCGCGACGACACTTGGGAGGGGCGCGCGCGAAGTCAAAGGATAAATTCTATAAAAATCACCCCCGGCGACGAGCGCCATCGCCGTCGTAGTGGAAATCCATAGGTAGATATCCTACCCTTCGATGTTCTCCATGAACATGTACGTGTACGTACATGTTTACACTGACGTGCGCGAGTCGATATATGTATGTACACGTCGTTTTCCCGTACGTACGTATCTACAAACACGAAACCCCGCACTCATACGCGCGCACGCCGCACCCTTTGTGCTAAAATTAGAAGTGACGAAGCGTGTACTCACTTCGCTGGCTTCGAGCTTTTATTCGCTGGCGTTTAGACACATAACGTGCCGGGGCTTTCAATGGCGGTGGCGAACGCGACAAAAAGCGATCGAGAAAGGAAAAAGTAGGAGCTCGAGAGAGAAAGAGAGAGAGAGCCGGACGACGGTATGGGGACGAGAGAAAAGCATCACAGAAATGCGGAAAAAGAAACGCAACCAAAGAAATCACACACACCCTCTCTCAGAGAGGGAGAAAGAAACGTTGTTGCTAATTCCTTGTATAACACAAAGTGTCGTTTTTATTTTCCATACAATGATACGAGAAGAAACCGCGTGAAATGACAGACGTGCGAAGATAAAGGAACGATATCGAGGAGAAACGGTGAGATATTGATTGTGTCCGTCAGGCTGATAGCGAAAGGCTGATCTAAATCGTCAGTCGACGATTATTACGCGGAGGGGTGGCGGCGATGACGATACACTCCTCTCCGCGCGACTTTCATTTTCTGTCAATACACGTCAGGTATCAGCACGGGATACGTCCTGGTCCCGATATTATAATTGCGATTGCGTATACAGTTATTCTCGTCTCAATAACATCTATATATCGCGCGCAATCGATATATCACGTCGTATGTTGATTCTTGTACATTTATTTCCCTATATACACATGTATGTGTGTATTAAAAATTCGGTATATATACTTTTTATCACGTTGATCGCCCGGCACAGATTACGTTTCTCGCGGGATCCAAATCCGCGGTTCGCCGCGAATTATCGCGCCAGCGTATAAGCTGCGGACAACGGTTTGTTTGTTTTTGTTTTTCATTTGTCTCCTCCAACACAGTTGAAGCTGTTAAAAAAAAAAAAAAAAAAAAAAAAAACTGAAATTTGTTGCCTTGAAACGTCTCAACTTTGCTTAAGTTGTTTCAAAGCGTATCATAAAAACCAACTGTAATATTGTACATTTTCTTACGTATAAATTACTCACAAACATTTGTATGTACAGTTTCGTATATTGTCACTGTTAAATATCTCTGTTACTGTTAAAAACTCTTGCGAATTATTTGTAAAATAATCCTGCTAACTAGGTGAATGAAACCGAATACGGATAACGCGTCGATCAACGTGTTAAAACCCTGACGTTGTGTAACTACAATACAAGCGCATGTAAACATTGTATATAAGGATGAATATGTCAAAAAAAGAATATGTCAGTTTTTATTTACTTCTATTATTATAATAATACATCTATCTATGTATATATATAATTGTTCCTGATGTGCATTAATTTTTTTTTTTTTTTATCTATTTCTCGAGAAAACAATTTTTTTTATTTTGATACCCGATTCAATATCGCGACGTGCAACTTGCGACGATAAAATACATAGTCGCGATGTAATCAATAGCGCGCGCTATCTTTAAGTAGATCGCGCGGAACGGCCGCCGGAGTGGGCAGGTCGCGGAGGTGATCGGCGGGGGATGACTATTTTCGGGATTACACGTGTAGCGAACAGAAATTATACATTGCGATCGTGGGAGTTCGCTTTGTCACGCGAAATGATATCAGAGAGTTTCCTTTTCATTAAACGTAAACGATTAAGAGAAATATTATGAGAAATGTGACTATTAACCTTTAGCCTTGTCTACGGTCGAGCCACGTCAGAAACGTCAGTTCCCGTTAGATCGCTTGAAGTTTAAGCGACATCAGAGATGGTTAGCACTTGTGAGTGCTCCGAATAACACACTATCTTGTAATACGTTAACATTTGTAGAAAGAAATAAAAAGTTGATATGAGCTGCGATGAAAGCATTTGTCATCAATGTGGAAACAATAAACAAAAAAAATATTTAAACCTTTCCCTCCCCTGTCCGTTGAATACAAATCAAGAATATTATATTCTTATTTTTTATATCATTAGAATAAACTTGTGTTACGAAAGAAAAAGTAAACACGTGATATTTTCTCTACCTGTTGGAAAATCCTTGTAATTTTCCGAAACCCAACTCCCTCACAAGCGCAAATAAGAACCTAGCGAGACATATCGCCGCTTAAATTGAGTTTGGCCTCCCGAAAACTCGTTTATCTCAGTCACTCGAAAGAATACCGCAAGTATCACGATGCGCTGCTTTTTTTTTCTATTTTTTATTTAAGCGCCGACGCGATATAACAGTTTTGGGAGCATTAATTACTCGGTTATTTGAAAGTATCGTCTATTGTTTTTGACTTTATTTGGAGCAGAAAAACGATTAAAAAATTTAAATCTTCATTCTGTTTCTATACACACATCAACGAGAAATCTAAACTAAATTAAAGTAGCGCTAGTTTTTTTATATATTGACTGATTCGAATATAAAAAAATGCAGTTATAAATACCTAAAGTAAAATTTAGTTTTAACCGCATGATACAATTGTCTTTTGCGGTGACCGCGTGAAGCATGTTCTCAATCAGATGGTAACTGCACGAACTTCTTGTAGTGTACGACGTAGTGCACGTGCATACGAGCTCTTATCCTCTGGGTAACGCGTCGAATTGTATCGTCTGTTGGAACACAGCTATCGATCACGTTGCTGTCAGTAAGAAAAAAATGTTCGAGAGATTCAGTAATTTCTTGGAAGATGACTCCAAAGTACTGAGTTGCTGGCATTTTAATTCCCGCGTGATTTATTGATGAGATTTGCGATTGCAAATAACGAGTCTTGAACGTCTTTAAAATTAACGCTCAAATCACAAATAATCTTTACTAGTTATTTATTGAATAAAATTTGAACGTAGTTTGCATATGTTATTATTGTTCGTCTTTTTATTATTCGGTTTTCATGTTTATCTGTGTCAGAGATACAGTAGTGTGAAAAACGTGCTTTTTTTTTTTCGAAACGGTGTATATGTCTCGATACCGTTCAGCAGAGATTTTGTCAAATCAACAGAGACAAAGAGAGTCTTGAACGTTTGCTCAGTGAAAATCGGCTATGTGAGCCGTTCTTTTCCTTAATGACTTATAAATAATGTTAATTTTGTACATATACGATGTTACAAAACTAATATGTGTTCTAACGGTTGTTAAAAGTGTTTTCTGAGATGCAAATCCTAATGCGAAAGTGGCGTAGTAGATAAAAGTAATTTACCAAATAGGGAATCTTCTGTAAAAGAAATTTGCAAAAGTAAAATAAATTTTATTAGGACTTGTTTTTATTTTGTTTTTATGCATGTGCAGTAAATAAATGCGTAAATCATATATTGAATAGGTACGCCTCAATTGTCGAAGTAAATTTCATTCCTTCTCATACTGAAAAAATTCCAAACAAAAAATTGTTTTTTCATAAATTCATATTCAACTTGCTGGTTTTTTTCGTACTGCAGACAGTAAATATCATGTATCTTAGCGCAAGATAAATTTCAGGTTCTTTTTTTTCAATGACTTTTAGTTACTTACAATTTACACAGTAACATTGTTATTTCTGTAGTCAAATTTTATCAACTTATTCAAAAACTCTGTCACTAAAATATATTACTGGCATTCTTATCGATTTTTGTCACCATTCTATGTATGTACGTGCGAGTTATTTAAATCCTGAATTCTTATCTGATTAGCATTTATTATCCGATTTAATTTATTTACCTGATATAAACAAGTTTTTGTAAAACTGTTATGGCATTATTTTTTCCATAAATTAATCTTTAAACCGCCGGGATTTTAAAATCATGGATAGTTTTCTCATAAAATCCTATGATAATCCATATTTCTCGAATATACATTATTCGATGTATACAAGTCATCGCATGACGTTATATGGCGTCATACCTGCGGGAACGAGAGCGGAAACAAATTTTTTAATACACAAATTGAAGGTTTTTGATAATGTTGATTATGTTTTTTGATCAAAATCACGAAAATCTGTATGTATGTCTATACATATATATATATATATATATATATGTATAGTATATCAATCAGTATCAATTATTGATGTATATTATAATACTGAGAAAGTGAAAGAAATTTACCATCTTGCTTTCTGCTTTTGATATTTCGAACGCACAGTCTTATAACTTGACTCCTCTTTCTTGACTCCTCTCGAATTAATTAACATTTAAATGTTAATTAATTCGAGAAAACAACATTCGTTCGAGTATTTATACGCGAAAACCTGTTCTATGTAACAGTTTCTTCGGAACAACGAAAGAGGAGTCAAGTTATAAGTTTCTTTCACTTTCTCAGTATTATCGCAATGATTGTTCCTATCCAGTCGAACAACATATTTGAACAATATACATCAATAATTGATACTGTTGCAAATCTGAACAATGGAATTCTAAAGTTTCTAAATGACGGTCAACTCTTGTTAAACAAAGAGACACCGAACATGACGCCGCAGCACGGAGAAGTTTACGACTTTGTTGTGGTCGGTGCTGGTACAGCCGGTGCCACGGTAGCTGCAAGATTAAGCGAAAATCCCGCAGTTAAAGTATTGTTGATTGAAGCTGGAAGTAATGAGAACTATTTCATGGATATTCCAGTAATGGCACCTTACTTGCAATTGAGTGACGACATCAATTGGAAGTACTATACAAAGCCGTCGAACAAATATTGTCTCGGTATGAGAGATAAAAAATGTCATTTTCCAAGAGGCAAAGTAATGGGTGGTAGCAGTACGATAAACTACATGATAGCCACGAGAGGCAGCGCCGAAGATTACGATCGTTGGGCTGAGATGGGAAACGAAGGCTGGGCTTATAAGGACGTTTTAAAGTACTTCAAAAAGTTGGAAACGATCGATATCCCACATCTGCAATCAAATACCACCTATCATGGAACTAATGGACCAGTGCATATCTGTCGCTCGTCATTTCGTACGCCATTGGCAGATATCTTTCTAAAAGCTGGCCAAGAGCTAGGATATCCCTTAATAGATTATAACGCAGAGAACTTAATAGGATTCGGGTACTTGAAAAACACTTTCGTCAATAACACTCGCATAAGTAGCAACAGAGCTTACTTACATCCTATATGTGATCGCAATAATCTATACGTGACTCGAAATAGTATGGTGAGTAAAGTGCTGATTGACCGCCGTAAAAATAAAGCAATAGGCGTACAATTCATCAAAACTGATCGAACTATTTCCGTATTTGCGAGTAAAGAGATAATCTTGTGCGCGGGTGCCATTGGATCACCTCAGTTGCTGATGCTATCCGGTATCGGTCCATTTAAACATCTTACCGATCTCGGGATAGACGTTGTTCGAGACGCGCCTGTCGGAGAGAATCTGATGGACCATATAACCTACGGCGGATTGGCGTGGAAAATAAACGCATCAATAAGTTTACGAGAACAAGACTTATTTAATATCTCGTATATAACGGATTTTCTACTAAACAATTCAGGGCCGTTTACAAGCACGGGCGGAATCGAAGCTCTTGCCTTTGTCAATACTAAACAGCCAGAAAAACATAACGGTTTACCAGACATTGAACTAATGTTTTACAATATTATAAGCAAAAGTCCGCATCTTGGATTGAAAATAGTAAATCTGAATAATGAAGTAACTCAGATGTGGAACAAATACAAAGATGATTACGGTTGGACTATTCTTCCGATGTTGTTGAAACCGAAGAGTCGTGGTCGGATAAGATTATTGGCTAATGACATTAATGTTAAACCTGAGATCATTCCAAATTATTATGACGATCCGGAAGATGTCAGAACAATGATCAATGGTATTAAGATTGCAATCAATATTAGCAATACTAAATCAATGCGAGCGTACAATCCACAATTTTTACGCGATATTTGCGAACAATACACATTTGAATCATACGCTTATTGGGAATGTGCAATAAGAACACTACCCTTCTCGATTTATCATTTATCCGGCACTTGTAAAATGGGGTCAAGGACAGATCCCACTGCTGTTGTCGATCCTAAATTAAAGGTATTAACACTGAGCCATAAAAGTATACTCACTTACATTGTTAATAAAGTTAAAGCAAAAAACATTTACATCTGAGTTTGTGAAAATTACTTTACAGGTAATTGGAGTTAAACGATTAAGAGTAGTCGACGCATCCATTATGCCGGAGATAATATCAGGACACACTACTTTGCCAGTCTACATGATTGCCGAGAAAGCGGCAGATATGATCAAGAAGAAATGGCGATTATAAAATCGTAATTATATAAGTATCTGTTAAATTTATTCTATATTTCGTTAAATAAATTATATATCAGCTAGCAGAATAGAAGAACGTAGAAACACATGAAAACTAATATCTAAGTACACGCGAGTAAACGAGAAATCACATAAATTGATGCTCTTTTTTTTATTAAAATTAGACTTAGGTAAGACTTAATTAATTTTTATGTGAAAATTCTATACATATCATCAAGCAGATAGACTTGCTGTTAATGACATTGGATTTTGCTTTTTTTATTCAATAAAATAATATCTCAATGTCGAAAACTATTGTGTTACCAAATTTCAAAGTAAAAGCAAAAGATGAAAATATATTAATTTAAAACTATCTTTGCTTTACATTTTTCACAGCTGTATACACACAAATGTATTTTATATTCTATTTAGATTTCGAAATCTTACAGTTCAGATGTTTCATTTTGCAAATTGTGCGATTGTTGCTTTTGTTTCTCATTCGGCGTTGTTTTCTCGGAATCATCACTTAACGTTATAATAACGACTAAATCGACTGAATATATAATTGCTCATAAATTAATTCTGGTGAGTCCAACTATTTTTATTGATTCAATAAAGCAATATGACGAAGCGGAGAACCGTAGCGATGCGCAAAAAATACCCGAGTCAAAATTTTGCTCTTCTGATGTACTTTTCATTGTACTGTATAAATAAGGTTACGATAATAAAATAGATTCAATTGCAAAGGTACAATTTACTTCTACTTTAAACCTAAAAGTGTTAGAATTATCTATTTTCGCCAAACTAGCATTAAAGTAGGATCTGTTTACGTAGAAGCTGGAGTAGCACGGGTAAACATAAAATCTCTATTGAAGCTTTATACGTAGCTCGGGCAATAAGCGTCGCTCGACGACTACGCGCGTCTCTCTGTCATAAATGAAGTTCTTTAAATGATTTTGTTGCCAGCGCATTTTTGATCAACATCGACATTTGCATGTACAATTCAAGGGAATTTATAATAACGATGTTTCTTCAATAATCTAATATAACACTGTTTTTTTATCGAGATAATGAGATAGAATTGTATCTGCGTTCTACATACCTCGTGTGTATCACTATTATACATATCCGTCGGCCGTCGGCACCATCATATTCGATGCACAACGGGACAGTCTCTCGCTTTGACGTTTCCGACATCGAGGTTGTCGACGAAACTCATTATTGAAACTGCCACAGACGAATTATATTTCGCAAGTGCAAAAAAGAGAGCGTGAATTCTCCAACACTTTTGAAGCACAACACTGTAATTACACAACAACGCGTCACGCGACTCCGACTATCTTCCGACGGGAAGGTCGAATTTGTGCAATAGAAATAACATAATAGAAACGAATTTTATTTGATATGTTTTCATTCTCGTTTATTACAATATAAGATTTGGGGTAGGGAACTTATAGAGAAAAGGTAGATTTGTGTCTATAGAGAAGACAAGAACTGCGTGACACATTTATTTCCATCTTGTTCATACAAAATTATCGAAACTTATCGCATCTTACATCGACGTGAACGGATATTGTTTACGCATATCTCTTTCTCTCTCTTTGAAAGAAATAATCATAATAATAACAAATAAATAATAAGATATATAAATATTCGCGAGAGAGACATATCTCTCACATATTAAATCTTCGCTTAAATATATATCTTTTAAATCGTTAACGTTTCTTATTTAAACTTTTTCCCTTGATATATATTTCAAGTCGTTGAAAGAATTTTTTTCTTCTGTATGTTAACAATCTGTACATCATATTTCTTTCACTGCTTCTTTTACTGCTTGTTTTTTTATTAGAAAATTTACATATATATGTGTATACAGACTTAATTACGAATAGATTATATAGTCACAGATATATATATATATGTATATATATTAAAATTTTTATCATATATATATGTATATATATATATATATATATATATATATATATATACTACGCGCCAAAAGGTTTCGAATGTCTAATATTCACAAGAGAAATATGATATAAAATATACATATATATACAGTAATGAAATTTAAAGGAATGAAAGAAAGGCCACGGTTATATAGAACAAAGAGTAGCTATATTATATTTTAAAGTAAATTTTTTTGATCGTGTTCAATATTTTGTAAAATAGAACGGAAAATCAATTAGCGTCAATCTGCTCATTTATTCATCGGACAAAGTTCTTATTGTTAGGAACGCAAGAACATTTATTCGTGTAGGGTTTTTTTTTTATATTCACATTCTCGCATTGTTCTTTCACACTATACCGTAATCGACGCTTTGCTACAAATATCGTCAACGAACAACGCTCTCGCTCTCTTTCTCTCTCGCTTTCTCTCTTTCTTTCTCTCTCTCTCTCTCGCATACTCGCATAATTTTACAATTTTTTAACAATCCCGTCTTAATTTCTTCTTTCTTTTTTTTTTTTTTTTTATCATGACAGTCAACATTTACACACTCCGCGTATTAACATAGTATGGTAATTACATAAAGTTAATTTGAACGCATTATACAATATTATAATCTTTATTCTACATTTTGAGCATACCGCATGCGGTTGGCTTGTTTTTGCAAATTGATATTGTTATTATTATTATTATTATTATTATTATGTTACCATTATTAATTTACATCTAGACATGACATAACTCACCTCGCACATGCTTACAATGTCACAACATTACGTATCTATCTGTAAAACGATTTTTGGTGGATCGATTCCATCGACGGTCAATTCGTGGCAACATGTCTGTGTGTAGATGTGTGTGTTTTTTCGCGAACCACACGTAAACCTTGTTTATGTTAACAACTGGTCACCTTTCACGTTTTAACCTGCGCGCGTCCGTCTAAAAAAAATTTTCACTCTTTCTTTTGGTCTTTTTTCCGCTTGGTTTTTTTTTGTTTTAATATCATGTTTTTACATATTGTTAAAGCGAAAGCGAATGGGAGAACGGATTACGGGGAAAGGAAGAGACTTGTCACTTTCGGTTTTTATTCCTGAGGAATAAAATACGAGCAGTGTTCCAAAGTCTAGCTTTTTTGTTCAGAATGGCAATGAATGAAAATTATCGATGCGGAATGGCAATGAATGAAAATTATCTCGCAGCCTCTTCTAGTCACCGTTTACTCGTTTGTTTTATCTTTTGATTCGAGCACGTCGAGAATTTTTTATATTCCGTTTATATAAATTACGCGTGCGTGTGTGTGTGTGTGTGTACAAAGATCAGTAATGTTCTATGTACATATGAAGTACAATATAAGTATGCAAACGAGAGAGCATCGCGCGATGATGTACGAAATAATCAACCGCCTGTCGTGATAACTTCGAAAATAACAGCTTGAACCCGGATCGTAG
>QVNZ01006247.1:0-15105 GCA_014825645.1 Pseudomyrmex dendroicus | reverse complement strand
GGACTATAAGTTAAAATAATTACGAAAAAGTACACCGTGGAGGATAAGCGCCGTATGAAAGTGGATAAAAACGGGGAAAAAGGGTCGGAGCGGATTAGAAGGGGTGTATTAAAGGGAAGATCCGTCGGAGGGGAAATGAAAAACCAGCGTATGTTCTTAACGCGCGCGCGCACGTAAGACATTTCCGTCGGATAGATTAAAAATATGAAAGATATACACAAAGCGCGGAGATGAAAAAGAAAAAAAAAAGAAATAGTGATTCTCTTTTGGTGTCAGAGAGCACATGGAATATGTACAAAGTGATCTGAAAAGTAATTCTATGCGCGTTGTTTTTGTGGAAATAATTTGGCTTTGCTAGAATCTTCCCTTTTTAATAGTATGTGCGCAATAATATTTTTCAATATACATTTTTTTAATAGTTTTTTTTTTTTTTTTTTTCCAAAAAGATCACACTATTAACGAAAATCGAGATAACACGCACACACGAAAAAGCCTTTTATAATCGAAATCTTTTTAATTCTATTTATGGCAGATTCGCGTTTATTGCGATGTTATCCGCGAGTTAAAATATACGATATAACTCTTTCATTAAACTCTGTTACAATATACACAAGACCCGAAAAATTAAAGTCGCTCGCAACCGGGAGATAGAAAAAAAAAGGGAAAACAAAGCACAGCAAAAGCAGAAAGCGACGGAGGGAGAGGGGCAGACTCGTTTCTCATCGTTGCATACCGTGTTTTCATCTTCCCGACGATTTTATGGACACGGTAGGCACATAGTTGCCTGTGTCGACCTGCAAGATGAACAGACGGGATAGCACACGCTCGCCCGTTGGCACAATGGCTCCGACGTTATAACGAGAAAGCAGACGCGGCGTATGATATCCGTCGGTCGCTTGGTGAATTTCATTTTTATACACAACCGTATATTTCGTGGCGACGCGTCTATCGAGCTTCGATCAACGCGCGCAATGGCTTTTCATTATTAACGTGCGCGTTTTTTTTTTTTTTTATGTATTTTATGCGTTAAGAGGAAGAGAGAGATACGTGTAACATACGACGATTGTCACCCCTTTTTTTACGTCTTTCTTTATCCGCGCGTATAAAAGAAAGACGTTCCCGTAGATATTATACGCGTTTGAAGGGCTTCATAGTTGTCGACGGGATGAACACAGCTGATAAAAATGTCATATGTCAGCATCGACGACGATACTTCCGCGAGATAAGAAACTGCGATGATGAGTGATAAAAAGAGAGTCGTTAAAAAATATATTATTCAGCGAAAACACATAGTTTCAAAAATAACTACTCGATGAAAACAAAGTTAGATACATTCAGATACTTGTTTACTCATTATTCTTTCTTTCATTACATAAATCATTTTGCGTCTTACAAAGAGTTTTTCAAAAAAAAAAATTCCCATGTGTTTAAAATTGTGGCATGTATTTAGATAGAGATCTTTTACATATATTTGTAAGTCTACACAGTAATATTGTTAAATCTATGTTATATATTTTCTCATATCAAATTCCACGTGTGCGGTTGGAAAATATTATCGAAATTTTAAAACATGCAGATATAAATCTCGTTAAACAAAAAAAAAAAAAAAAAAGAAAATAGTCTCTGCAAATAAATAAATTAATAAACTTGATTATCTTTCCTCTATGTTTTCTTGTGTAAACTTTAATTACGTAACTTTAATTACGAATAGATATATATATTTATATTGAATGGCTTACCTTTCGGCGGATTCACGTGCAGCGCGGATCTGTACAAGCTCTCCTCGTTTCTCCAGTCGGTGTTCCGCACGAGCGTCTTCGCCGACATCACGCCGATGAGGATCACCGTGCCCAGCAGTACCGCCCTGCCGCATCTTCTGAACCCGTTTCTCCTCGCTATCCGATAGCAGCCGGACACCGCGGCGCCAACGACCAGGCAGGCGCCCACGCTCGGCAGGTACAATATCCTCTCGGCTATGACGAAGCCCACGTAGAAGAAGAGATTGCTCGCCGGCAGAAACGGGAGCACGAGGAAGCCCAAGGATATCGCGACGGTGGTGGCCGCCGCGTGCCGACCGTTCACGCCGTTCGCGCCCGCGCCGTTCGGTCTCTTGGCACAATGACAATCGCCGAGTGGACTGTTGTTGTTGTTGTTGGCCGCTCTGCAGCCGTCTGTGTGACAGCCGCCGGTGCGTCTGCCGGCGCACACCGGACACCTGGATGACGTCGAGCGCGGATACGGCAACATCGTCGTCGAGTCGCGACAGGGTTGCCTTAGACCCTTCACCGCCCAGACAACGGCGCCGATCAGCGCGGTGTACAGACACACCGACTCCAAATTCCGCGTGTCCAACGGACTCGTGATCCGCGGCACAGCGTCCATCGACCAATCGAAGCTCAGCGTGCTCGGACACAGCAACATTCTCGCGCTCGCCGCCGGTAGATACAGGAACGTCAGGCCGCGCGTCAGTCGCGACGGATGCCTGGCTGTCGGATTGTCCGCGCTCGCGAACTCCGGCCTGCTGCCCGCGAGCCTGAGCCGACCCAGCGCGAGTAGCGCCAAACCGCCCGACAGAATGCCGACGCTGCGACCTCGGGTAAATCCGCAGTTGCTCTGAAATTCAACGGTTGACAGGTATGGCATTACTCGTATAGTTCCGGCAACGCTACGTGTTGTAGCGGTCATCGTGGGTCGTGACGACTGTCGTGCTTGGAGCTTGTCTAAACTGGGTCACCGCGTTGCGCGAAGAGACGTATGTACGTACATATTTGTCAATATGAAAAAATTTTACCGTGTTTATCTCATTTTTTGCGCGTACAATTTTCGCAAAGTCACAATTAAAAAGCGATTTCGATAAAATAGAATAAATAAATAAACAAATCCAAAACCCAATAAATTACAATAATAATATTGCCGTAATAATATTGCCGTTATTGAAACAAATTTAATTCAAACGATCATGTAGACATAAACATTGAAAATAGAGCGTATGTTTGCGCGCGTAAAATAAGAATTTGTTCTTTATGCCTTGTGAACTTTACGAGTATATCTAGGTCGGCTCGTAACATTTTTCTCGCCGCCGTTAATAAAGAGAATGGCGTCATAGATTTAAAATATCCAACAAAAAGAGAGATAGCATGCACGCGGCATACATTACGTTTATATACGATACACCAACAACACACACACGTGTACGCGCGCGAGCTTCGCAGGTGTATGTACAGAAATAATAAAAGAACCCGTAGAAATGCATTACGCGGTATCTCGCGGGGAAATGCGATGCCGTAATAACGCGACGGTGTTCTTGTTGTCAGTTCATCGGGTATACGTTGTTTCCGCATTGCTACGCCGCGCTACCCGCACTCTCTTTTTTTTTTCGACGAATAAACAGAACGAAGAAAAGGAGCGAATTGGTAGTACGAAAGCTTTCACAGTCGTCGAGACGCGCGATGTTTGCCTCGGCGAACGCAACATCGCATCCGACCGGAAGGTAGTTTCGGTCGGATGGAAAGGAGAAAATCGTTTGTCCGACGGAATCGGCGAACAAGACGTGTCTCGCCGGTACAATGCTCGTGTTGACGAAACGTGAAGGTATAACAGACGCGCGTTGCGCGTCTCTTATACCCACTACTCTGCACTCGTACGCGGTAGAGACAAGCAAAATATTATTGAACAGCGACGCGGTGTGCAGGATTTTGCATAAAGAACACATAATCACAATGAATAATCTTGTTTCTGGCAAATTTACAAAAGTGTAAAATATATAATTCAGTAATTTTTTATTATATATTATTTATTGTATATATATATTTTTTATTATTTATTATATATATTTATTATATATATTTTTTTTGGGGGAGGAAATTACACACAGTGTGAGAAGAACCTAATATAAAAAATTTTCTGGTAACAGATAGGTAATTGAAAGAGATTGCAGCGAAAAAGATTAAATAAAATTTGCCTGTACCGGTTAATACTTTCGTTCTTAACAATGTTACAGCGTTAAATAATGAATATTTCAAAAACTTCGAGATAATATGCTATACAGACTAAAATTTAGATTATATCTGATTATATCTAATCATATTGAGCTATAATACGAAATTTCTTGCGCGCGCGCGCGCGCAGGATGATCCCTAATGAAATTTTCCAACGTGGTAACCGTGGGGGCTGAAGTAGAGAGAAGTGATTTGAAAGTTACACAGACAGTCGGATCGGATAGAAATAATAGTTTGCGGTGAATTTATAATTCACGTTAAAGCGCGATTACGCTCTCTCTTCGCCGACAGACACTCGTCCTCGTATCTGCGACGACGAATGGGACGACTGGCGCAAAGTGCCGCAGCAAAGTTCGTTAAAAAAGTTAGCTGACGCGAAATTGAATGCCACATCGTCGTGTTTAAGGACGATGTCGCACGTTTTCACCGCGCGTTGCTTCCGGTACGCCTTATTACTTCGCATTACCCTTTCCTTATTCCGGCCTCTTTCTCCTCTATTCCAATTTCGTATTATTTCCAAGTTTCTTGCGCGCCGCGACAGCTCGAACGTCGTCGTCGTCGCGCGCACGCGCCCGAGAGAAGAGAGAGAGAGAAAGAGAGAGAGAGAAAGAGAGAGAGAGAAAGAGAGAGAGAAAGAGAGAGAGAGAGAGAGAGAGAGAACACGCTACACGAGAGAAGATTTGTCAAGGCACGGCCGTGAATAGTTTAAAACTCGCCTTAATAAACGAACGATACGTCGCGCTTCGTGCAAACTTGCGCCAAGTTCGTTACAACCGTAAGATGTAATTTTCCAGGCGATGCGACGCGGGTTACGACGCGACGGCGCGCGGGGGTGGCTCTGCTGCTACATCCGCGCGCGACACACCGACGACGGCTCCGTAACCGCTAATTCCGAACCAAAACTTTTGCTATAAAGACCTCCTGTGACAGCGACAATTATCCGTATTACGCACAATAAGGTGCGTGCTCTGTGTGTTCCGCAAAGTCCGTCTAATGTTACGCGATTATTATTAATTTATTCGACCGTCGACGAAATCGATCCCTTAACAGGCCGAAAAATCCGAGCTTTTTATTATCCTAACATTTGACTTTAATTAGTTGTGCTATTCAGTTTAGGTTGAAAACTGCTTGTGTGTGTATGTGTTTTTGCAATTTATCTAATAAGATAAAAAAATATTCTTCCAACGTTAATTTATATAAACAATTAATAACTTTTAAGGCTCGTTGAAATTAAACTAAGAAATATATAAGGCCTTACTAGAGCCGTTCCCAGGATGTTGAGCGGAAACTGTACGTATATCTATATATATATATGTATACACATATAGCGAGTTCACTGTAAATTTTTACAAGTGAGTTTTTTGAGTTGAAATTTCAATTCCTAAATTCATATAGGATGCTAGGTTTGCATCACGTATATGAGAGACCCCGAATACCTCTCTAACTAATAATTAAAATATTGCGAAAAAAACTCCTCGGCCAGGAGTCGAACTTGGAATCTCCTAACAGAAAAGGCGATGGCACGGAAAGCCGGAAATTCCAGGTTCGACTCCTGGCCGAGGAGTTTTTTTCGCAATATTTTAATTATTAGTTAGGAAGGTATTCGGGGTCTCTCATACGTGATGCAAACCTAGCATCCTATATGAATTTAGAAATTGAAATTTCAATTAAAAAAACTCACTTGTAAAAATTTATAGTTGTTTGAACTCGTTTTATGTGTATACATATATATATAGGTACACGTACAGTTTCCGCTCAACATCCTGGGAACAGCTCGTAAGGCCTTATATATTTTTTAGATTAATTTATATACTTTTTGTACTTGCAATAATATGTGTCACTCTCTGTCGCCGTCAACATTTTTATTTCTTAAAAACGTGGCTACAACGCACCTAAATACCAACAATCCGAACACATTTCGATAATCCGACACACATTGTATTCGGATATTCGGGAATTAGCTCGGATTATCGAGGTTGCGCTGTAATTGCTGTAATTCCATCACTTATCGTGGCTTTTCTATTTCACGACGATATATTGTTTTATCTCCGATAAAACGAACAACATTCGCGCGCGCGCGCACACACATATACACACACATACAAAAAAGCATTCAAAACAAAACAAAATCGGATTTAACTCGCGGCGATATTTCACGAGAAGATACCCGGTTGTCCGTTCGATATCCCTCGCCAAGTCGATAATCTGAAAACCAGATTTTTCCAATTACTTCGCGATCGTTCCGGACAGCTCGATCGTAACTTAATAAATTTCCGCTCTCCGCCCTTCGCGTGTGCTTTTCGCGTTCATCCCGGGCTCTGGTTCTCATCTGCCGAACGTCACGTCTCGTTTGTCTCCCAACTTCGGTGCAGCTTCCGTCGATCCACGCATATTTCCGCGCCGTCGAACAAAGCGAATAGAAAACGAGAAAGTACGAGCGCTAACGCAGATGATGTTTCAGTTTTGGATTTTCGTGATTCGTGCAAACCTCTCTCACAATCTCGTTTTTTTTTTTTAATAAAACCTCTATAATGATTAAGTAACTTGAAAAAATAATAAAAAAAATAATCGTAATAAAATTGTATTAAAATTGCTAATAATTTCAAAAAATAATCTCAATTTAAAATTTTCGTTTAAAAACAAGTAGGTAGTTTGTTTGCGTTTCGATCTCTCTTAAATTCGCCACTGAAGCACGTCGCGCTCAACTGCAGGCTGCTGCGGTGGGAAACGGTTTACACCCGGTGGATATCTCGAGCGAAAAAGGGGATAGTGGCTGCGGTAGGATGCAACCGGCGGCGAAAAGAAGAAGATGGAAGTATAATAAGAAAAGAAATATGAAAGAGGAGGAGAGAGACGAGAAAAAGACGAAGAAGATATATGTAAAGGCCTTGTGGGCGCCCGGAGGGGTGTCGGAAAATGTGAACGATCCTCTTGGCACCCCTCCAGCCCACCGCGGGTTGAGATCGAGGGAGCGAGACGGGCGCGCGTCATGCATCACACGAAGCGTCCGGCGCATCCAGCGCATCCGGATGCAACATGCGCGAAAGAAGAAGGCGAAGGTTCTTAGGGGCGAGGAAGAGGGTGCGAAGGGGCAACGCGAGTGACGACAATTGGGTAAAAGAGAGAAGGATGACTGTCTTCGCCACGATGCAGCAGCAGCAGCAGTGTGCATGCGTTATCGGTTACACGCTTCTCCGAATCTGTACGTGCGCACACGAGCTCCGTTTGTCTGTCTTTCGCCTTGTTTCCGCCATCAAAACTTTCACGCTCGAGGCTCCGAGACAACACGCGCGAGTAAACGGCGACGCAGAAATCGTGCGGCGCAAAACTGATATCTACCGATTCGCGAAATCTCGTTCGGCTCATCCGAACTATCGCGGTGGAAACGTTTAAGCTGCCGTTCTCGCAGAATTTATATATAAATATTGTTCATCCGTTTCTCTTTTAGAATATTAATAATTATATAATTTTCAGTATTATTATTTAATCGAAATAATAAATTAATAAGTAAAACGACCATTAGCGACTACTATTGCTAAATTTTATCTTTCGTGATTCTCATTTAATATATTATAGACTTTAAATAAATAACGCGCGTTTATTCGTGTGATAATACAGTACGAAACTTTCTTATACTCTTTATCATGATTTATTATTCTTCTTTATTTGACTCGATTTATGTTGATATTTATCTTCTGATACAGGTAGATCGAAGTCACTAAACGTTTAAACGAGTTTTCGAAGAAGAAAAAAAAAAACAAAAATAGCCTCGTGTATAATTCAAATATTTTAATCGAAGTCGAGATTTTATATTTAACGAGAAGTTCGCGAGAAGTTACGTAATTGTCTCTCGCTCGGGGAAGGATGTTTGATGTGGTCGCGTCAAGCTAACTTTATACACAATAGGGAAGCTTGACACCGGGCTTAAAATATCGTCTTACCTTTCGACCTGGTTCGCCGCGGCAAAGCTCCCACAGAAGGCAGAGAGCCAGGGACGAGATGCCGGTTTCCTTGGCGAGAGTGGCCAACGTCGACGATACCAGCGCCAGCAGCAGTGGAAACGGCGATCTCGTGCGATTACAATGAGCCGAGTACGTCAGGAAAGATGTCAAGGTCAGGAAGCAGGCAAGAAGGTCGGCACGTCCGACTATACCGGCCACAGCCTCGCTATGAATGGGATGGACCGCAAACAGGAAACCCGTGATCGCGTGCGCGAGATTGCTCCTTCCTGGCAGGACCTGCGGAGTGTAATTGCAGATATATCTCAGTAAGGTACACATGTAAATGTCTCGCGAGGCGATCCTTCAAGCGGAGAACGGTGCGGAGAGTGGGGTTTCCACAGTTGCTTATCAAGCGAACGAGAGACGAGCAACAAGTACAATATTGTCTGTTTGCAATGTTGTATAAATCAAATATTGAATGGTAAAGAAGAACATGGACGGTTTTTTTGTTTTCAAATACATTGAGAAAAGACTTTCGTAAAAATTATTCTCACACGTAGTACACGGTGAAAACAGTGAAATATTATGACGGGAAAACACATTGCGACATAGAAATGTTCATTGTCAGTAAGAAAAAAATCTCTTCAGAAATCTGGGCCAAGACATAAAAAAGACGTCAAAATAGATATGTAAATATGTAGACGAGCACGATTCGTAGAGAGAGAGAGAGAGAGAGTTTTACGCGCGACGTTCGGTAATCGTTGGCAGCGATCGGTTTTGTGAGGGAGTATTTGAAAATTATACGATCCCGATGCACACGGTATAAAAGAGGATAGTGGGATACGACGCAAGAGACGGGCGGAATTTTGAGCAGAAAAATTGTATAAATGTCGTGTGTATATTTTTTTTTTTTTTCAATGAGCCAGCGGAATATCGAAAGTGGCGACGAAAAATAGTATCGAAAGGGACGAAAACGATTTGAAATCGAGGCTTGCGCGCCCGACGACGAAATGCCGTGCGGCAGATATTTAACAAACATGCATAACTCAAAACGCGGAGAGTTCGAAGTACAAGAAGTATCTTCA
Source organism: Pseudomyrmex dendroicus (assembly GCA_014825645.1). Taxonomy (NCBI): domain Eukaryota; kingdom Metazoa; phylum Arthropoda; class Insecta; order Hymenoptera; family Formicidae; genus Pseudomyrmex; species Pseudomyrmex dendroicus. The sequence goes on along the minus strand of QVNZ01006247.1, from coordinate 6,081 downwards.
TTAATACACTTAGACCCAGTTAAGTAGCGTGACAGTTTCATTACTCAGTAAAGTGCTGCGTGTATTAAATTAACACGGCTCCTCATACTTGTCGGCTTCTCGCGCCCATAATAACGCGCTAAAACGATTTGAGTTGCTAATGAACTTATAAAACGGCAAGCAACTTTGATATTACTGCTTATTTTCGCAGAGTCCCCCTCCGGAAATGCGCTAAGTATTCTCACATAGAAATCTTGGTGAAATCTCTCTCCGTCACTCCCGATATTACATATCTCTCTCTCTCTCTCTCTCTCTCTCTCTCTCTCTTTATAGCGTGACTTGAGCACTGTGTGCTCTCGTTAAATCTTCTCTACTTTCTTTTTCAAAAGCTTTTCATTGGTATTTTTGATTTACTTTCGTGGAAAAGAGATTTTACACAGCGTGAGGTAAGAAAACGTTTGTGGAATAAAATTTCACGTCGTTCAATCGAACATATACCGCGTCACAGAGATTTCATCTAATTTAGTACTTAAATATATTAAATATATTAAGTTAAATATATTTTTGTACATTTATCAAACTGAAAATTTTTAATTCTTACGTAGGTAATTTAATTCGCTTTAAATTAGATACATATAATTAAACTTTACTATAATTTACTGTACACGCGTAATTAAATTGTACTTTTCGCGAGTATACACTAAAACCGTCGCGCCAGAACTCCGTACCGGAGTTAATAAATACTCGAAAAGTTAAACACGGTGACCGAAAGAGATGATGTAAAATTAAAGTGTCGTTAGAACGACTAAGACTACTTGTAGCGACCTTGTTTTGATCCGTTTATTACGTACCGAAAAGTATGCAATTCGAAATTGCATCCGCGTGTTCGTGCCGAACCGCGCCGTTGCGTTTCCTCTCGTCATGACATTTTTCGGTACAGGAAGAATCTCAAGTTAACCAAAACTAAGTGTGGCAACGTGAAAATAAAATCGCACATTAGGCTTATAGAAATTAAATTAAAAATTAGGCAAAATTTCCTCGATAATTTCTCGAGAAATACGTTCCGGGTAATAGAATGAAGAGGATCTGCACAAGTTCATTTTAAACACGTATAATACGTATAATACCAAGATCTGAATATATTCATGGAACCTAAATAGATTCATAATACGTCTTTTACTGCGAGGCAAATTGAGCTCTCAATTTCCCACGACAATGTTTCACAAATTAACGTCGCCATTAACATTAAAGATAAGAGTGTGAGGAACACGTGCATAAGACTGATGAAAGAATTAAGTTCACTGACAACATTTATTATGCCGGAATCATGATTAATCGAGGTTCCCTTTTTACACTCGCAAACAATAAAGATATCTTAGACGAGTAGAAAACAAAACCGATTTTGCGGGTAAAATCGGTTAATAATTAGGTCTCTTTCTCGTCAGACGTTGACAAACGATTCGCGCCATCAAAATGATGACTGCCGGAACTAGATTTGACGATAATTTTACGTGATACGTCATAAAAGAAAAAAAATGGTCTCTAACTATTTCACACAGATTCGTACAATCTCGTCAGACTTGAAAATCTCGCTTGCTTTGTTTTCTACGAATTCAAGAAATTAGTAAAAGAAGTCGCTCTCTCACCTTTCTGGCAACTTTGACCACGAGAACGGTGCAGGCGGCGTGCAGCGCTACGTTCACTAGATGATAGCCCCAAGGTTCAAGGCCACCGAGAAAATAATTCAAACGAAAAGTGGCCACGCAAAGCGGACGATAACTGCCGTGCGAGCCGCGTTCCGTCAGTGGTGTTCCCCAGAAGTCATTCTCGAGCAATCGATACCACGGTGTACTCGCCAGCAGATCGGGGTTCGTCAGGATAGCTCTTCTGCAACAACAGAAACAACAATCCGAATTATGCATTCAGATTCGTGTAACACAAAGAGTGGTTTAAGAGTTTATTAAAATACAATATAATAAAAGCGTGAAATATAAAAAATAACAAAAAACTTCGCGCAACTTGGTAGAATCATTTTTCGATTTATATGCGACGCGCTGACAATCCGATGCGATTGCGAATAAAATCGGTTCAAAATTGGCGAACTCTGATTTTTTTTTTTGCCGCATTTGTAATTAGCGTGTAATTCAACGATGTAGTAATAATATAGACCGGTGTATCGGCTTGGGGATTGTGTGTTACAAGAGTACAATCGCGTTAAAAACAGAGCAAAATCTATTATTATACCTAACGCGCAATTCGATCTGCGGTTAAAATAAAATAAGCCGTTTCAATTTGCCTATTCCTCTCTCGCTATTCTGTGTAATTTAATACGGGATTTGCAACATTTCAGTCAGTTCATCGCGTTAACCGCATCAACCGAAGTTCTCGGGCTGAATGCCAGCGACAAATCATTCGGGGTGGCATTTAATAAACCATTTTTATCTCGCATCCCGTGAATTAATTACTCGCGGCGGCGCGACACACATCTACATATCGTGTATTAGTCGGCAGAAGCAATTTTCGCACGCGTTATCGATTGGTTTTCTCCAATCAGTGTGTAAATGTCATTGCATCGACGCGTGTTCGAATCTCTTATTAGAGAGAGTTTCGCTTTCGAAGAGTAAAAAATTGCAAATTAACGAATGCTGTTATTTGTTTCAACAGAATACTCAATAAAACAACTATTATTTTATTACATGTCAAAAATTACATTTCAAAAACGTGACATTGTAATATTTTTACTATGTAAGAAAAGAAACATATCACAAATCTAGAAATTACATTACGCGAGAAATTCAGAAAAATACGATTTAATTTTTCAAATGGTAATTCGAGAAGAGATAAAATTCGCGAATTGTGTTTCATCAGATCTCAAGACTTGGGCTCTTTCAAATAAGTGGGACGTAAAGCGAAGATAACGCAATTAATTAGACGCCGCTTACACAAGGCACTCGTTATTATCGCCTACTTCGCCGGCGAAGCAATCGTACGTGAAGATCACTTACACAGGTCGTAGTGCGCTGGCCTACGAAAACGGTTACGACGGCGATAGTGCTCCGGTGAAACGGCCTTATCGCTCCGACCTTATATCGTCCCGGTCGCACACTCACGTGCACATATGTATATTTCTACGTGTAAGAACTGCAAAGTGTATTTCGAGCACTTCATGAACCTAGAGAGAGCCGCCTAAGGTCGTCCTTGAAGAAGATGCTGGAACGACAACGACGTAGTCGCGCGCGAGGATGGCGAAATGGCGGCCGCCGTTTGCTCAACGCGCTTTTGTCTCTTTACGACGGTCTTAAATGGAAAAGATATCGATATACGCAGAACGTTACGGAATAATTCGATAATTTAGAGACGCTCGTTTTCCCATCAGTACATTGAATACTTCGCGATTTCGAATGGGGAATAAACGGCAAGTGATAAATACAAGCGATGAGAGTAGAAAGAAGTGATTTAAATAAAACTCGATTGTATAAAAGCGGATATGATATTTTAAACGTAGCGATATAGAAAAATGCACGTTGATTTCAATACTTTTTACTGTTTTTATATACTTTAATAACCAAAAAGAAAGAATTTATCGATAAAATTATTCGAGTGATAATAATTTTGTTTGCAATGCGGAATATCGCACGCGTCTTCTTCAGCGAGGACGCACTTTGTTTTTACAGAGAGAGTTAAATTACTACGGATATATCGCACAGCGACCGTTATCGACCGTTTAGTTTATAGATACGTAACACGAAACGGTGACATTTCTTTTCTGACGCGGAGAACTACATTCAACAACATTTTCATTTGTTGAATAAAAAAAAGGTAACAACAAAAAACAAATATACGCAGTAACTGCAACACTGAAGTAAATGTTACAACGACTGTATTACAATAAACGTTTGCGATAATTTCATGGAAATGGTATATTCTTAATGCGATCTTTTCAGAATTATCTGCAGACTCGGGCAAAAATCGCGGAGAAGTCGATACGCAAAGAAAGCTCGCAATTACGGCCGCGCGCTTTTACCTTGAGAGATTCTTTCTTGCCTTCACGAAAGAACATAATTGAATGCTTACACGGCTAAATCCGTTTATTCCTTCAAAGAAAGGAGAAAGATTACCACAACGACGATGTACAAGCGCTTCGTGCCGCGCTCTCGCGAAATGAATAAAGTTAAACGATAACGTTTTACGCCGAGTCCATTTATAACTTCAAAGCCGCGCGCCCGGAGAATTGCTCTTCGTCATTTCTGATGATCGTTTAAATTGCCTCTTCGCGCGTTTCTCTCGTTTCGCATATATTACGCGATTGTATATTGTATCCAATCGATTATCGCGCCGTGTTTTCGTCACGTTGCTGTCTCGTCCAATTAACGCGCTTCTACCGGACACGGTTTAAAAAAGATTTGCAAAAAGTACACCGTCGCTCGTTACGCCTCGTCGAACTTTTTCTTCGGCGGATTGCATAGACGACGACGACGACGACGACGACGACGATCCCTCGCCTCGGGCGAGAAGGCGTTCTAATCGACGGCCGATCAATATTCATGGATATCGATGAACTCCGTGTTTCGGGTTCGTCTTCGGATCCCGGTACCAAAAGCTGCTACTACCACAACGTCGGGCTCGTATCGTCGGGAAAAATAGAACGAAAAGCTTCGTTCAACTTTGCGTCGTATAATTTTTAGTACCGCAACCTTTAACAGAGCTGCGCTCTTTAATAATACCGTCTTTGACAATATCTGTATGACTATATCTGTTCTTATATTGTGCAAGCCGCTTTTGATATAACTTTGCAGATATTACAATAAGCGATATTTCAATAAGAAGTTTCTTGCATTTGCCAATATTTTTCTCATAAATTTCCGCGGAATAAGTTTTTAATTTATAATTACGAATTTATTGCAATATTAATTATACAGATATACAGGGAAGCGATTTGTAAACAATAACAGAGCGAATATATGGAAATCCATTGCACATTTAAATATTACATTTTACATTTCGATTTTACTTATAAAAAATTTATTGGATTCTCTCTCTCTCTCTCTCTCTCTCTCTCTCTCTTTCTCGTATTGCATTGTCATATAATATTTAATCGCAATCAGAGATATTAATCAATGAAATTATCATCAAATTATCGAAAATGTGACGACTGCGTTTAATGAAATATATACATTGTCAAAATAGAGATTCTAATTAGAACGGCGTAAATTACCTGAATTTAAATATTTAGACGCTGCGGCTCAACTCTCTGATACACGCTTTAAAGTACATATTCCCTTTATTAATCTTGGAATAAATTACGTGTCGAGTTCGCGCGAAAATCTCCGCGCAATTCGTCGGGAACGTCGCGTAAAACGCGCGACGCCAAATTATTTTCTTGTTAGTCGTTACTCGCACAATTCCCGTCGAATAATTTGTTATGCCGGAATGAGTTTGTCCGTAAAGCTGTGCCGCGCGCTCGTCCTCGGACGCGAGTAATCGAGATTACTCGCGCATCTCCCCTATTCTCTCCCGATGCTTTTTCGCGCGCGCAGAGAGCTTTCGGCTTCGCCGTTCGTCCGACTCGCGTGTAATAAAAATTTGTAAAATCTCTCGGCGAGAAGCGCGAACGACAGCCGGGGCTAGGCGAGCCATCAATTAATCCCCATTCATGCCGATTGCAGCATTCTGAAAATTGTCGTCGCACCCGCCTCGTTTAGAAGTTATTTTTCTGCGCACCCCTCGATTTTCCGCCTCGCCTGAACCAAGAGCGTCCAAGTAAGCCGCTCCTTGCCACCGACACGTCCCTGCAATTGAATTCACCGGCTATAATCTCCCGTCTGCCTGCTAACCGGATCCTAAATTTTGACGTATTTGCCTGACTGAGAGACGTGCGCGAGAGAGAGAGAGTGAATGGAAATAAAAAAAGAAACTTGAAATATTCTTCTCAAAAAAAAAAAAAAAAAAAAATTATAATACGTCATCATTTTTATTACTGTTAGTCGTGAGCTAAGTCTGAGTAACAAGAATTTATAGTACAAGAAGATATATTAGACGTGTCTTGTGTAAAGTCAAAAACAATTCTGATTTTTATCCCATTTTCTGTCCCACTTATCGCGT
>QVNZ01006234.1:0-23279 GCA_014825645.1 Pseudomyrmex dendroicus | reverse complement strand
ACAAATGACACTAACGCGGTTCAAACCCGAAAAACATCTTTATATGTTAATACAACACACCGCGAAAGCATCAAATATCAGATATTTGATATATCTGTGTATAATATAGCACTTAAGTTATTTATGTTTTGTTCGAGCATCTACTTTACTCAATAACGATTAATGGTTACTCAAAAATGAGTCGATCACAATGATTAAGTCCCGTAATAAAAACTTTGAGATTTGTAGACCTACTCGTTCGTTATTTAATTTGCCATTTCAAATTGAATATTGTGACACTGAATAAGATTAATGTGTTTTTTTCCTTACTTTTGTGTTTTTGAATGTTAAGTGAAATAATTAACGGAAAAACACTCAAATGCATACTCATTTTGACTTTGCATTTTTTTATCACATGAATATGTTGTCAATTCATAAGATGGAATGTTTTGCAATAAGCGCACAATATTTTTTTTTTGCAAAGACATGTTTTATAATTTCTGATCTTATAAACTGACGACTTACATCATTATCTGATAATACATTTTTAAAAAAATAAAAATGTATGTATAATTATGTATAATTAAAAATGCTAAAAAGTTTTGAAAATGTTTTCAAATTTTCTACAATAAAAACGCGCGTTGTAATACATGTCAGTTATCTATTGAAATGCCATTCATCGCACAACTTCAAATATCTAAGTTACTTACTTAGACTTTCGATGTTATTTAGATATCCTATGACAAATGACCACTAACAATAGTGGATATATATTGAAAGGATCATATTATCTACACAGAAGCGGTCTATTCCGATCATATAACAAATCCAAGAATTCAATTGGAAGTTTTCAAGAGACTTCCAACGCAAAAATATCACACACGTACGGTGTGCGAACTAACAAACAAATATTATTTTCATTACACAAAATTACACAGTACGTGGCACGTAATCAGTTTTTAAACTTAAATTAATATTTTCATGTTAGTGATGTTTATATTTTAGAAAAAAAATCTTAATTATATTTTTCCGCTGCGATCAATTGTTTCTTACGTCATCGATGATAATCGTTTCGTTATATTTCTCTGACGTGTTGCACAAAAAAGTCAAAGTAAAAACCTAATAAAATAATGTCAATGCAGACACGTTCACGTGACATTTGTAACGTAGGTTTAAAACTCAGACGCGACTTATATAGTATTTTGTTTCTTTTTACATCAACGCGAGATAAGAACTGTCAAAAAACCAAGCAAAAAAGCTTAATATGTCATTGTCATATTAAAACTAATAAAAACCATGTTTTTGGCTAGAAATACGCGTTTCCGTTTAGTGTCAATCCATTGACAATTAAATGGTCACAGTTGTTAGTCAAGGTTACACTTCAAAGTTATGTTACAGCGACTAAGTTTTTGCTATTACAAAAACTCTGTAGTTCACGTTACATCTGTACTACAGGTTTTTTAAGTAAAATATCGAAACATTGTCAGTTAGTATATAATTATACACGTCATTGTATGTTTTGCGCAATTACAAACATAAGTTACTCATCACGCGAAATAAAAATTCAGACAAACTTCCATTAGGCGAATTAGATTTCGCATGATCACTATGGATTTTTGTACTTAGTCGCTGTAACATAACTTTGAAGTGTAACCTTGACTAACAACTGTGACCATTTAATTGTCAATGGATGTAGTTATATAACAATACGCGTCTATTTTAATGGACGTAGGCGTTATGTCTTTTTTGTAGGTTAATAGATTTGATAGATATTAAAGCAATATATTTCAAAGCGTAATTTTATAAAACATTTGCAAGATTTTTTTTAAACACCTCAGTCGCTATGTAATCACGTTATTATAAAGATACGTCACACGTGATGTTCAACGCTTTCGTACGTGAAATTAATCGGTACATGTTTTTTAGAAAATTTTTATATCGCACAAAACAGTAGAACAGACCATTACAAGGAAAGAAAAACAATGGTCGTAAAAAATTATACGTTTTCTCAATAGAGCATCTTCAAAACGATTATTTATACCGTAATATAAACAAATGTTTCCCACGTATAGAAAAATAATTTCAAAACGAGATCAGGAGTTACAGTCGAATCGTGAGATTTAAAGTTGTACAATATCTTACGAACGAGTGTTTGTTAAATGCTAATTCAAGTACCATCGGCGTGTCATTCAATCGTTGTCACCATAATCCGATGTCTGTGCATTGAGCAATGCAGCTCGAAAACTACGTATAGTACGTATCGTGATAGTTTTTATCAAGTCGCGTGTTCTACCGCTTGTTTGTGAAGAAGTCAAAGCGCTTACCTGACACAACGAGAGCTTCGTTCGGGCCGCAAGTATGAACGTTTCCCATTGCCAAGAATTAATCCTTTCTTTTCTTAACCAAAAAGATATGCGAAAAGAGAACGGGTGACAACGGGGCGGAAAAAAATCGCGCTAAAGGAAAAACTATGGCACTGATACGAGTGTGAATAATATTAGACGATATAAAGAACGACGTAATAAAACACAAATTGATTTAAAATGCCCGGTGAATCATTAATAACATACGACAATTTTCTCACGTTACTCGTTACAAGAGGTTACGGATATCAGCGAAAGCCACTGCCTCACATTATACAGTATTAGAGATATACAAAAATACCAGAGGGAAGCCTGATAACAGCCATGGGCGCATTTTCCTAGGGACTCTCGTAAGGGTCTGCAAACTCTCTAACTTCTGATTTGCTGCGTATAGCAGAAGAAGCTGCTTCGTAACAATCAAACATGATTGGCCTTTACTTACAGAATCAACAAACCAACGTCGAGTGATGACAAGACGACAACTCAGGCTACGTTTTAATATTCACTGTCAGTACTGGAAATCTATAGCACATGCTACGTGAAGTATGGATACTTAGTACCGGCGGTGAATATCGAATACGTAGCCTCAGCATTTGTTCTGCTAAAACGCGACCGTTGATTCGTCCATGCCGCGTTCTGCGCGCGTCGAATTCGATATTTCAAGAATCGCAATATATATCGCGCTTCGATACGTTTCGACGGATAGTCGTGTGCCGCGCGCGTCGACTCCGAGAATCGCGATATATCGCACTTCGATACATTCGTTTCGGCGGGGCGGGTAGTCATGGAGGGGACGCGGGTAGTCATGGCCGCAACGCGGAGCAGTTTCAACTGTAAGTTGTGAGTCATTTAATCTTGATATTGAACTGTACTGAATGATGATGAACGCGAACTTGTCAATTGGTCGATTAAAATTAACTTACATTATATTAAATAGAAATTAGAAGTTCTGTTCTAAAATTTGTATAATTTTTGCTCATAACTTTCTATCATTTTTTAAATTAAATAATAATTTTACACACAAATACGCTCACGCATGCATATAAAACACGCGCGCGTACGCACGAACTTGTTCATACATGCTCTTATCTATTGATATTGATAATTACTAGACATTTTAAGTCACTCGTTTTTTATTTCTTGATATTTGTGGATTATGAGTGCAAAAACAGCTAATTTCTACGAAGATTCTATAATGATACATCTATAATATCAAGAAATAAAGCTAATACTTCGAAACATTTTGACACTGAATGTTGATATCGAAGTAAAGAGAAGACATTGTCAAGTCTACACCCACATAGACACAACTAGACGTCTATCGAATGTCCATAACTTTCATGTGATGTCTAATAGCTGCATATGTCTAATGAAAGTTTGTATAGAATGTTGTTCCGTAGATACTAACAATTTTATTTTTATTTTTTTTTTTTACATTTTTTTACAAGAAAGGACGGTATGTATACAACGATAGTCAAATTTTACGATAAAATTATATTTTGATTTTATATTTCCTCGTAAAAACAAACAAATATAAAGAGAGTCTATAAAAGAGGAAAACAGTAATTAGATTGCGCATTCACAAACATTTTTATAAATTTATTTGAATATTCTGAATTTTTAGATAGATTAGTAGGTAATGATAAAAAAAAAGACATCTTGCATTAAAATCTATATCTCTTATGTTATAACGATTATAAACAATTAAGCGATGTTAGGAACAGATCTACATAATAACAATCAAAAAAGGCAACAGGCAACTCAGGTCTTACTTTTAAATTCTATGTGACAAGCATATTTTTGAAATATGCGAAGACTAATATTTTCTGTAGAGAGAGAGAGAAAAATGTACACATCAATTTTATAAAATAGCAATCGCAGTGCGTTCTGTTTTTTTTTTTTTTGTGTATCTTACATAATAAAAGGTTCTATTGCTTCGCACGAAGACATAAAACTCGAGGTTTATTGCTTATATCAAGTTATTATCAAAGCACTCAACACTTTCATGCTCAGTTTTGTTTTCGTTGTTTGATCATCAAATTTCTTACACACACACACAGTATCTGTAACAGTTTGCAAACATTTTCAAAAATTTTATTCTTTATTTTTTTCCTGAAAACTGCTACTATGTTTTTTATTGAGTGTATAAACTGGTTTTTAAACTGTTTTTGTTTTTGTAAAATTTATCGCTCATTCTCGAAGTGAAAAACAATTTCAATTATCAAAGAACTCGCAAGTGTTATCGCTGATTAATATACGGTAAGTGGTTAACAAACATTCTTCGTTTCTCGCATACTAATGAAATAGCGCAACGATGCCTCGCGATCATACAGACTAGCAATAGACATACTAGTAGTATCACGACATATGTATTACACACTACGCATTCTTCTGTTTATCACTCTTAAAGAATTAATTTTCTTTGTACGATTCTGTGCATCAACGCACTAGGAACAGATCGGCAATTTGTGCGGGAAAATTTCGTTGATTAATCATCACATCTGAAACGCATCGTTTGAAAAGAAAAAAATATATATGTATATATATATATTTCTTTTTCGAACTATACAAAATGATAAGTACTAGATGAGGTACGTTCGTGTTTGTAAGACACATTTTAAAAAAACGTGCAATATATATTTTCTAATATACATTTTATCACCAACATATTAAATCTACGTAATATGTACACATATATATGTATGTATATATATATATATACATGAACAAGATAAATAAATATGTAATTTTAATTTCTTTTTTTTTTTTTTAAATCAAGCATCGATCAAGATGAAATCAATTGTGACAATTAATCGACGATCACCCGCCACAATAGTTTACAGATCGTCTTCTTATAATATAGGTCTCAGACACTTGCAAACCGCATTGACAATTATTTAACTTTACAAAACTTGGAAAATGACTACTCGCTTCTTAACAAATATATATATGTAAATTATATTAAACATAAGTTAGACTTGTAGTGATACTAACCACAATCACATAAAAATTTAAAATACAATAAATCATCGTGTCACCATGTGATTTTTTAGTAATATATTTTATATATAGATATATATATATATGTTATATATACGAAGACGTTATATTGTCACTCACTTTAAAAGAGAATCCGATCGACATCAATGACATAGAAAAAGATCAAAGCTTAAGTATTAAGTTTTACTTGTTGAAACAAGATCTTATATTCGTTTAGCGTAAATATGTTTGTTGAAATAATTTTTGGATGCACTAAGATATACAATATCTCTGCTTGTAACTGGAGTGACAGCGATTTGTATCTGCGGCTTGCGTAATCATGCGTGTACATCTGAGATCATTATTTTATGACAATATTATAATAATAATAATAATAATAATCTGATCGATCGAATAAGGATGTAATAACTGTGGTTCCTGTTTTTTCAACAAAACACAATGTGCAATTCGTGTATATTTGTTTATACACACATAGTATACATATGTATACATGTATCAGTATATGTACACATGAAGTGTATATATACTCGAGAAATACTGTCCATATTACTTCAGAAAACCGTCCCACAGATCACACAATCTGCAGAAAGATATGCTGTTGGTACGGTCGATATCGCGCAATTAAATAATTATTATTAAATAATAATTAAAAAATGAAAGAACACGAAATTATTGCGATCGTTTTATTAATGTAATGGTCATATTGGAATTTCATTCTGAAAACTAACACAAAATGAACGCCGAGTGTCTAGAGAGAATTAATTCTAATATATTGCGTAACTATCTCACACATGTCTTGAAATAAGACATGTGTAAAAACAAGTTTTGTGCAAAACTAATTTAAAGATCGCGTTTATTAAAGATGTGGTAAGAAAATTAATAAGTTGCGAGAGAGAGAGAATGGAATCGCGATACTAATTACTACGATGCTATGATAAGTATCAAAGAAAAAAGATCTGTTTTTTTCTAAACTAGATACGCAATGTTCCTCTCTCGTGTTTAATTTAATTTGACAGTTTCTTGCATCAATTACTATTCTGCTAAGAATAATGCTGATCAGTAATGAGAAATCATCGAGTGTCCTATCGTGAGCTTTTCCCAATCGACCGTACACGATGCGCGTAATACAAATCTGTCTGATGTTGAGAAAGTAACAAATGACAATTCAAAGTCATGCGAAGATTCGTTCGATTTTATATCTTCGTTAACGTTGTCGTCGTTGTTGGCGGTGCGTTTTGCTAACGCATTTACCAACAACAGAATGAGAAAAATCGAAGGGAATTGCATCCCGCGCTTGACAAACTTGTCTGTCGACAGCGTCGCATCGTTATTATTGCCGTCGTCGACGTCGCGACGACCAACTCCGCACATGCTCCGCTCATACTCGTGATACTCGTCGTTTCAAGCAACGTCGAACGACGAGTTATATAAGCGAGCGGCCGTTGTGATCCGCTCTTCTTTCCAGACTCGATTTCACTTGTTCTCCACTATTTCTTGTATACTGACATACGTGCCAGTAACAAAACCTAACACGCCGAAGGTGATAATGGCGATGTTCTTCCATAACCGCCAGTTCCATTTGCCGAGGCCGTTCTCCTGCTCCCAGATTGTCACCAGTTCGATAACCGATGGGAACATGAGACCCAACGTGGACAAGCACACGGCTCCGACCAGAGAGATAAACGGGCCCAGATTAGGAATGGCAATAGCCACGCAAACTGTAAAGATTACCAACGAAATACGAAGAATGTACTCGCCGAGCAATCTCCGGGAACCGAAATATTGCTTGGCGTTTTTCCAAATGATTTCCATGGGCACGTAGAATTGTAGTCCATAAGTGAGGAAGATTGCAATGGCAATCATCATCTTGGCGGATTGCGCCAACACCTCGTCCTGGGGAGGATTTAGCGTTATGGATGCCTTTGTGTTCTCGCCGTACTTCCAGTAACCGAAGAAACCGACGGTAGTGTACAACAATACAACGCAGAACATGCCGGTATTGAGAACGCCCGGGCAGCCGATAAAGTGCGACGGTGTCTTCATGTTGTTCTCCAAAGGCATGACCTACGCAATCAGAATATAGAAGTTGAGAATCAGATATGTTATTTGAAACAATTAAAAAGATCTTTGATGTAAAATGTCGTGTCGCAATAATATAAAATTTGAAAAACTCAAAAAATTGTATAAAGTATAATATCACGTTCAGCATATCATCGATATTATTCAGATACATATAAAGTTCATTGTGCTATATATTAATTATATGGAAACATTTCATATACACTTACAACACCGATACCCTCTAGAGCAAAGATAGCGGTGCCAAAAAAGAGGGGCAATTGGGACCAGCTTGAGAATTTCGGTACGTCGTCAATGGCAGGCAGCTCGTGAAAGATATAATAAAAAGTAATGCCCATTCCAGTGGCAATTAGCACATTCGCTACCATGGAGAACGGCGCGAGGTATTTGAGATTTCTCACTAGAGAGAAAATGATGAGCGCCGGTAGCAGCAGCGCCATGTACATTCGTAGATCCTTATCCGTGTCCGTATAATAATCCACAACCTCCTTGAGATTAGTCGAGATGAAGACGATATACACGCAACAACAGCCAACCAGGTCGATCACCAGGAACATGTTGATCGTCGCTCTGAAAAATAATACGTTTTGTCACAGATAATGTCCTCCTGACACGCAAACCAAACATAACACAGATGTGCATCTTGTATTTTTGTGACTGAAACTTACTTGGCGAGCCTGGCATATTTCTGAACAGGTTCCGGCCCCACCAGGAATGCCGCTTCGGCAACATCGGCGAATCCCAGACTAGGTGTCTGCAATCGTCTGCACAAAAGGTGAGCGGACTTGACCAGTATATGGACACAGTAGGTACAAACCGCGCCGATGAAGAAAGTGGCGAAGAGACCGAAAGCGAGACCGGCGTTGCGGAAGGCCATTGGCATCGCGAGGATGCCCGTGCCCAGACTACCCTTGAGCAGATGTATGAGAGTATCGAGGTCCGAGGTGGGATGGGCGAGTTTGCGGTGTTCAAACGGGTCGTAAAGCGCGGCCTCTTCGTCCGTCGGTCGTTCCACGAGCGGCAAAGTCGAACCGTTCGTGACCGTAATGGGCACGTCATTTTTCTCACACTTATATCTGCAAAACCAGATGTCTTAGTACGCGGTGTCGTGTTAATATCTTTCCGGTAAATGTGGAATATACAGATTATGTATACGCAGGGCGTCTTACAAGGATGCTACACCGCCGCCGCTTCCTTCATCCATCAACCGATTTGATCAAAACTCACCTAGAAATTTGCTTATCACGATATATCTTATCGCTTAAAAAAAAAAAAAAAATTATTAAGTGGAAAAAATGGAGAGTACTCTCTAAGCGGAACTTTGGCCAAGTTGATCAAAGAGCGTTAGATAAAAGGAGCGGTGAAGATTTCTGCATCTCGTATTATATGTTTATATATAATCGCACGTGGATACATGAATGTGTTATATGTGAGACTTGATTAAGATTTTACTCGGTACCGGCGTTTTTCTCGTGCCCGCAACTGTAGTAGTACATGAATGATAGAGTGCGCTCAAAAATATACAATATGTATCTCTTTCTCGTACGCTTGCACATCGAAGAAGACGATTAAAAGGAGACACAGACATTGAAGAATCGCATACAAGAATCTCATTCAAAAACCGTGACTAACTTGTTCAATTTTTGATGACCAACTGATTTTTTTTTTTTTTTTTTTTACGCGCGAATTCAGAAGTATGTGGAAACTCATTTTTTTTTAAATGCTTTTCTTTGTCGCGCATCACACGTGAATAAACACATCTATCTGTTAATTAATTGCAAAATATCTCATTGCCAAAACTATAAAGTTTTATCTTCAGGCCGAGCTCGCTGTTTTCTAGAAAAAAAAAAAACAATAAAAAGTTCTTAAATGACGTTGTTTTTATTGTCAGTTATAAGTTGCTGACTTTCAAAAAAAATCTTGTGATTATATCCGATTCCGAATTTGACAGTCTGCTAGATTAAATGTATTACATCCGCTCGAACGATTCGGATTGTAATCCGTTGGTTTTATTTAGAATGCCATTGAGATTTCGCAAAGTGAGATCATTCGGTGTTATTGAAACTTTACCGCGATAACGACGCCGAGTGTGCTGAACTCGCGCATTCCGCGTACGATAAACGTAAACGATAGCTCGCATTACCGATCTTTTTCTCAGCGTTCCCCTTCACTCGTAGTCGATCGCAAACGCACGATTGCACTCTCTCAAAATTTTGCGTGTGACAAAGCAAACGATTCTACAGGACGATACGTCACGTTAATTAATTAAGTAGGTATTTTTTTTTTTTTTTTTTTTTTTTGTTTCGTGTATAAGTATCGTCTCATCAGATCTCAACGGATCGCTCCAATTTGATTGTGAGATTGATTTGTTAGGATCGCAACTGCGCGCGACATGAGTAATAAAATGTAAATTGCTGCGTGTCATAATATCATGCGTGTGTGTGTGTGTGTGTGTCTGTGAGAGAGAAAGAAAAAAAAATACAGAGAGTACTCGAGCGTTGTTGTAGTCTATCAAGAAAAGGCGTGTAGAGGTATTATAGGTACCCATGTTTTTTATGTTGCGGAAGTTTCTCTCCGTAGTTCGTACGAAACTTTCTGTCGAGAAAGCTCCGGAATAGTAGAGTCTGTGTGTGTCCGTTGTCACGTGTTACAACGTGACGTAGAATACACGCGCCGCGGTTGTACAGGCATACATACAGAGGGGCAGCTGCAACCACCGCACTGCATCACCGCGACGCCCAGCGCCACGACGCAGTACGACGACTAACAAGCCTCCTTTGCTTGCCGAACTTTGTTTTCGCACTTGTATCCGAGTATCATTTTATATTCGCTTTTTAGTTTGCTTTTTTTTTTTTTTTTGTGCACACATCCAGCGATCTATCACCGAATCAATGCCAATGTCTCGGCTTTTGGCCACGGATTTTGCAATTGTCCGATGATGTCCGCACATCTCGTCACGTTACGTTTAAAGTCGCCGTCGTGTCGTCGTTGTGTGTGAGTTTCGTCGAGCTAAAAAAAGCCTCTACACGATCAACATTATTGATGTTATAATATATATATTGCGTTAGTAACTTTTTTTTTTGCCGAAAAGCATACAATTTTTTTTCATTGATTCGATATTTTTGATGCAATGAAACACTTGATTTGATCGCGTAAAAGTTGCAAACATCGAATCTGATGTATACTTGGTAAAAAAAAAAAAATAATGACAGTGTAAGAAATTAATTTGAAAAATGCATAACAATTTAAAAGATTCAATTATAGAGAGAAAAAAAGAACAAGAAACAAGGAGAAAAAAACTTTTTTTCCGGATGTAGAAGCAATGCAGTCAAGAAATCTCGCAATTATAAATGCGCAAGTAAATTCGGCATGTTATAATATTGTTTCTCTGTGAAACATCACGTTGTATAATATTCATATCTTGGCACAGAGCGTATACATTATATCACACAAACTTTGAAGAGAAAAATTGATTTTCTTAACACATAACTTTTACAATAAATATCGTTCGCAGTGTTAACATATAATATATTGCAACAATATTGATAGTGCGGAGGCCTTTTTTTTTGTGTCAAAGCGTCAAACCGATAAATTTTCGTATTTTGTTCTCTCTATATAATAGTATCTTTTTTTTTCTTTCATTATGAGAGGATTATTTGCAGAGCCCGAGTCTACGCCCGGAGATATTATGCTATTCTGGAATCATATAAATGCACATATTATACAGTAAAGACACATAGATCTTTTTATTTCTTTGAACAACATTTTGTTTCGCATACCGCATGATCTCTACACAAAGCATTCCCGTTTAGCGACAAGGGAATCACGACGATTCTCTTTCTGCTGCATAATGCACATCTTCGAAGACGTTGAAATGATTATTACTTACATACGCACGTATATAAAATTCTACGGATTTAATTCGGTTTTGTTTATTTTTGATGTCGAAAGAAAAAGAGAGAGAGAGAGAGAGAGAGAGAGAGAGAAAGAGAAAGAGAAAGAAATTTGTACGGTTATGTAAGTTTGTTACGTAAGTTTTTTTTTTGACATTTGAAGGTTGTAAGAATAAAAAAAACCAGATAGTAGAAAATGTAAATTGTATGAAACATGGTTCGCTGTGATAATTGACAAATGAATCTAGTGGCGTTTAGTGGAACATGAGTCGCGCGTAATACCTAGAAGAATAATAGCAAGTGCGGAATAATGAATAAATGCATAATACGAAGGTGTCAAAGATCAGCCAACCGCGTGAGCGTAAACTGTTTCAAGGACAGGAAATTTTGCATCAAGACGATTATTGCGTCATTAAATTTTGACAAACGAAGTGGCAGCAGATAAGAGTCTCGTCCCGAATACGTAAAGAAAAAGAATCTCGTTGCCGCGCCCTAAAATCACGAGCAATTTTTTCGCCGCGCAATTTTTAAAAATCACCACGGTAAAATAATCGCGCTTACGCGCATAAATCCGCTATATAAATAAATGTGTTCTTCTGACAGGTTTTTCTCGCTCCGCGTTGAAATAATCGCGTAAACGAAAAAATCGCTTGTATAAGTTTCGGGCCTGAATCAATCGACGAGGAAAGTGTTGACCGTCTGTGTGAACATCCAATCTTATCCGCGATTATGAGTGTTTTAATTTTTCATTATTATGCTATTTTCTATACAGAGAGAGAGAGAGAGAGAGAGAGAAAGGAAGAGTCATCTTCATATCAGTTCATTCGCACGTATATAATTCACATAACAATTCTGGTTTAATCGGAAAATTATTAATTAATTTATAATATTTGAAAACAAATAGAAAGAAAAAATAAAACTAAATGAGATAAAATTGCGATAGATTCTAGATAAAGAGTCGTCGCTCGAACCGATATATGTATATCTCGAGAGAAGTTAACTTGAATAAATATATTTCTTATTCGCACGGCATGAAGAAATATAAAAATGACGCAATAAAGCAGATACAGCACATAGCTGTTTAGACACACACACACACACACATACACGCACACGCACACAAACGGGCAAACTCTCACTCGTCCAAGATTCAGCGGACGGACATCAAGCATCCCTGGTGCCAGCTAAGTACGCTACGAATTCTACGTTAGCGATCAGGCGGTATGCGCGATTAGCGTGTAGTACTTGATTAGAAATAGTTTAACGATAAAACTAGCAACGACGAAAAAAAATAAAGGAATAAACAAAAGTAAGTGAATTAAAAAATAATAACCATGAATACTACCATAAATATTACAAGATGATATAAAAAAGCTGTACATGTATGTTTGACAAAAATTTTAAAAATGCACAATATATGATCCATCATATTTTTTCTCACTCACGTTTGTTTGAGAAGACATTTGGGTTTGGCAAGATAAGCAATGGTGATGACTGATAGCGGTACGAGAACTCGCTCAACTATCGTTGAACTGTTCTCTATTTTTTTTTTTTTTTTTTACGTTGATTTCGTTAATAAAATTTTGTGACTTACTTGACAAGCACCACGTCTGTGAGTTCTGTTTTCACACCTTGCTTCTTTGGCTCGTATTCCGCTATTATTGGCCGCATTGGCGTTCTCTGCGCAGAAGAAACAAGTTGCCGAATCAATTATTATTGTCATCGTACAAACAAACACAATTGCGCGACGACGGGCTAATATTAAAATTAAAACCTAATGAAATTAATTGAGCTGCTAATCGATATAAGAGGCGCGCGCGCCGGTTGGTCACTTCCATTGAGAAAGATTCATTCATCCTTCGGATAAGTAACTGGAAATGAAATAACGGTTTTGAGCAACCGCGACGTTAGTCACACACTCGCGCTCTCGCAATACTCTCTTTCAGACGATGTGTGGGATAGGTCAGCTTTCAGGTGTTGAGGGTTTATATATAGTTCTCGTTTGATGCACATCCACACATTGGACACTACGTACGTTCTTGTTTATTGTTTACTATCGTATTTTGCTGATCGAGTCCCGAGCTTTACAACTGGTTTCAACGATTGTACAGTGACGCGGTTAATTTTTCCGTGCGCGCTTAATCAGCTCGATACCGTCCTGGTCTTAATGTAGATAAAATATTTCGCAATGCAAAACCTATTATCTAAAACTAACTGTACACTTACGTAAAAAAAAACTATTTTTTTTTGCAAGCAAATCTCAAGCAATTGTTTTACCAATTGTATCTTTGATTTTGTGAATGAATCAATTAGTGATTATTATACTATGCATATAGCGTATTCACCCTAATGTGAGGATGACTGTCTGCCACTGTCACTCCGTCCGACAGCGAACTCATTTCCACGTCGTGGGTGCTGTCGGTGTTTCCCATTTTCTCGCTTTGATGGAAGCCTTTTTTTTTTTTTTATTCTTTGTGTACGTGTTATATGTAAATAGATATATGTATATATGTATATATGTATACATATACACTCACATACACACACGTGATAAAATGTATGCGTTTAAACAAACACGAAGTAAATACCGTCAAGACGTCGCAGAAGCGTAGATGTTAAATTCGCACATGTACGAACGGTCGTTCATTGATGCGATTTTGAGAACACTTGAGGCAGAAACAAGTAAAGAGCGCGCACTCGCATTACGATTAATATCGAACTGACTTGAAAAAAAAATTCTCAACGTTCGAAAAGAAAAATGTTTTTTTTTGAAAAGTCAATATTTTCGCGGGTAGAAATGAGAATCGTCGAAATTATTGTTCACATCTAAGCTCGGTTTCTACTCGGTTTCACATTGGTTTCGACGAGGAGCGTGTGTCCGACGAGGAAAATCTATCTTAAGACGCTTCGCAATGATGTCCGACGAAGAAAACGCAAGAAGAGCCGACGCGGGAATAAACGCGGTGTAAAAGAGACACGTCGCTGCGACCGGCCGGCGGCGAATAAACTAAACTGCGTATCCTAAACTACATTCTGGTTATTCTATCCACGAACACCATCCATCCCTTTATGTACGGTACATCGCGCGCGGCGTAGAAAAGCGCAGTTACTGCTGCCAAATCTTTCGCGATGTCCGCCGAGGACGGACTCTTTATATACCGGACGACAACGAAAATAGGAAGAGCAAACGGGCAAGCGCGGATCAGAACTCACGTGAGCCGCGCGTCTCTCTCTCTTTCTGCCGACCATCTGACCGTCTAACCAGATTTAACAGAATCTGTTTGAACACACGGAGACGGGATTCGCGTCCATCGCGTCTGCTCTCGCGTGTTGCCTCACGAATTAGAGGATAAGCGACACCACGTTTGTCGATGATTTATTTTTTCGCGGTAACGCGAGAAAAAAAGGCGGAAAATTTAATATCAATTTTTTGTAGTGCAATTCTGATTATCGACCACGTGTGCTAAATATGAAGGACTGACTATACAACCCTGTGAAACAACTTCATTTTGTGTGCATAATATGTTTCGCGCGCGGAACATATGTAAGTCCCAGTTCACGATGTACTTTTTTTTTTTTTTTTTTTTTTTTTTTTTACATCACACCATGACCTCGTCACTCGACGAAGTACTACTTCTATTTGACATTTTATTTTGTTTTTCTTATTTTAATAATTTTTTCTGCGCGTTCTTTGTACAGTTTGTAGTTTATTGAAAAATTCGTAACTTGATCTCAGAATAATTGCGACAATTTAAATCGATACTAAAGTAAAAAGAAAATACACGCAAATATTTCGCGCGAAGAAGTCGCGTTAGAGTGTGACTGAAAATCTATTATGTCGAGTATAAAAATAAGCGCGAAACGCGTCAATCCCCACGCGACAAATCAATTTGAACGACTTGTTTGAATACAAAAATATCTATCTTTAACTTTTTGACATACCAACTTTACGTCGTCGTCGAGCTCAACAGCGTCATTATTATGCAAGCAAATGCGTTGTTTGAATCTTACTTCTCTCTCTCTCTCTCTCTCTCTCTCTCTCTCTCTCTCTCTCTCTCTCTTTCTAACATAAAATTTATTCCTATTCACAAGCGCGTTGAAATTTTGTCGACACGTAACCCGCACGTATATCTCGTGTTTATTCTGGGACGCTGGAAATGTCGCCGATGCGGGACATATATACTCGTAACGAAATAGAGTGGACAACCGATTCTTACTCGTGCATTTTGTACCCGTAAATATTTCTCCCCGAATGTCGCCTCAGACAGAAAAGCCAAAAGTCGTCTCAAAGATGTTAAAAAAAAAAAAAAATAAAACGTCTTCAAGTTGTCTTTTAATCGTCTGTTGGAGACGCGCCGTCTCTCTGGAGCAACGGGTATGGCATCAACCACTTTAATCGCTCAAATAAATTTTCATTAGTAATTAGCGAGATTGTATTTTACGTCTCAATTATATCACATCTTCATAGCTGGCAGAAATTTCGTCGAGATAGAGAAAAGAGAGGAAGCGAGAGAGAGAGAGATTACTGACATAAATTCGACGATTTATTTTTATCATGGCGCCTCGACGGGAACTAAATACCACGCTTACAATTGATAATTCTCTCTGCATTGGTAGTCTTCTGTTATATTTTCTATTAACTAACTTGATAAAAATGTGCGTCAGTTTATTATCTCACTCTAAAGCAATATATTAACATTAAAAATACATAGTTTTCCCGAGATTTAATAAGCAGATATTTCTACAGCTTCGGTAGACACGCACGTGTAACACGTTGTTTAATACAGGGGAGATCCGTATAACCTTAATCACGCGACAAGCGGAAACCTCGAAAAGCGATCATGTGGGGTGGCTTGATCAGCGACAGGAAAAAGGAAGGGATAAAGCAATATCGCATATAGGGAGGGGGAGAGCTAAGTGGCCAAGGCCTTGAAGGCTAATCGCACACGGTTGTTGTGTTATTAACGTTGTATAATATGCATATGAACGATTTGCAAATATTCGCGTAAGATAATGGATGGTATTTGTGATAATCGTTTAAATGTTGGCTGATGATTGTATAATAACCGTGCAAATAATGTTGTTTGAGGGTGTATTATTTTCCTGATATTTTTGGGTAACGCGCGTTTTAAGCGCATGTAGAAGTCTTATGTCTAGCTGCGATAAAGAAAGTCACATTGCTCACGGATATATCGAGATGTGTTTCGCGTCTCGGTACTATGTTGCTATGAAAGATCGAAATTGAAAAATTTAATAGCTCTTTGCGTATGTGTGTGTGTGTGTAAATTTAGCGGTTAAAGTTCTTGGACCAATCAAGCACAGAGTCAGTTTGGTCATCCGTTGTTTGAACGCGCTATTGAACCGTCGTCGTCGTGTATGAAAAACTTTCAGTCGGTGTCAATATAAATTGACTGTGTCCAAATATAAAGTCGCGCTAACGAGCGAATCCCGAATCGTAAATCGGCGTAATGGACTCTCTATTGGACGAAATTGCAGCGTGTTAGAGGTCGCGGTTTTTGCGTTCCTTTCGGTACAAAGCATGTGACTTCAATGCCGCAATAACCGCGCGAATTGCGGTGCCTGAATATACGATTGCTTCATTCCCGACCTGTCCGTATGTTATCTACATAAGCTAATGCGAATCAGTGACGACGAAATAACGACTTGACAAATCTGACAGCAACGTCACATCCTCATCAAACGACAAATGGCGTTACGCACAGCCGCACCTGCGTGGGAGTCTGACACTATAGTTCCTCAATGCCGCCCCTGAATTACACGTGTGTGTGTGTGTATTAAAACAATACCTAGTGGTTTTTCACTTGATTACCGAATGCTATTGGTTAGAAACGTTGATCTTTTCCAGTCCAGTTGCGCACACTGTTGAAATCGAATAAAGCAAGCAATTGTCTTTACTGGAAGCAGTAAATGACAATTAAAATAATTAGAAAAAAAAAAAAAAGAAATCCTGAGAACTTAAACGCGTAGTTTTACCTTCGAAGAATACAGTTCGAAGCTAGATATTAAATTTTGCGATTACCTTCCGATATATCTCGTCTGTCATTTATGACTAATCTTTTTAAGCCTAGCCCAGTCCTTATATAACAACCACACACAGTGCAAACGGTCTACCTCTTCATCAATATGCACAGTCTCTCCGCCAATGTATACGGTGAGTTATTCCACATCGATCATTAATTTACGAACATATCGAACGAATTTCTATCGTTCTTTTATTGTAATTATTGGAAGAAAACAATTTACGTATAATAAAAAATTTATATATAAATCTCTTTATTGGCAATATTATGCGTAATATCAGTACTAACTGCGTGTTGTAGCGCGCTCGATTTTCAGAGCGCCGTGCGAGGCGAGAATCGATATTGAGCGTGCGCATCGATTAGATAGTAATAATATCGCAAAACGATAGACGGGCAGGTCGCGAGTGTTAATCGAGGCGACGGAACTATGTAAGAAAAGACGAGTAATAAAGAATAATGTGCGCAATTGAATATGTAATTTTGAGATCGCCCCGATCCTGATCGATGTTCCGCGCAACCGAGTGCTACAATATGTGTAATCGTGTAGCGAATATGGTAGAAGAATGTACGCGTCAAGATACAGATAATCTTAGACTTTTGACTATTACTCGCTATCAGGAGCAATTTTTCACGTGTTTCTCACATTCCAAATATATATACAATTGCTTTTTTTTTGATAATATTAATAAATATTATAATTTTTGATAATATTATATAGAAATATATATTAAATAATATTAAATAGAAATTTTATTACATAGTTTTCTTCTCGCTGTGTGTAATATATGTGTGTGGCGTGCATATAATTTATACACATATATATGTATGACAATTTCTTTTTTTTTTTTTTTCAATACGCATGTTCCATTTGTTTGAAATAAAATTAAAACTTTTTTTGTCACTTGCTTTGTGTCTGATCGCAGAAGTCTAAGTTTAGAACATAATGTTAAGTCGAGTGTGAAGAGTTGCCGTTAAACTCTCATTAAGTAAAAAAAAAAAACAAAACTGCGTCGAATACAAGGAAATATGAAACTCTGCTGTCAAGGTGAGTTTACGCGCCTAAAACCCAACGTTTGTAACGTTTGTTTTTGTTGTTAAAGGAAGAAAACTTTATATTTAGAAACGCTCGTATTACGCGCGCCGCTTTGTAACCATTTTTTTGACGAAGAGAAAAATGACGGTAGACACCCAGGTAATTTCTTAACGATATCGCATTCGCCGTGCAGATTCAAGAGCGCCGGCTGTTTTAGACTTGCCTGCTTGCTGTATAGTGGAGAACCACGAAGGGGACTAGAAAGAGGGGACACGCGGATAGGATTCGTATAGGGGAAAGAACGGAAGGAAGAAGGGGAAACAAGACGAGAGAGAGAGAGAGAAAAAGAGAGAGAGAGAGAGAGAGAAAGACGGACAGAGAAAGAGAGAGTCGTAAGAAGAAGAAAGGTGTTGGTTGAGGAAATTTCCATGACGCAGTGTGCCGATGTCGTGCGATTTGCCATCGTCTTTTTAGACATTACGAAGCGTCTAACCGAACAGATCCTAGACGATTTAAAACCGTGCAATTTTCAAGAAACTAGTTTCGATTACGAAATAATGACGTAGCGATTATTAGCCATTGAAGAAATGATACAAAGGAACCGGAAAAAAGTCGCTCAAATTTTTTTTTTTTTTTTTCCAGAAGAGAAATCTACGCGACCGTAGATTCCTTTACTCGCGAATTGTGTTACAAGAAAGATCTTTCTTCAAAAGTAGCAATTCGTTAAAATTTAACATTTGACGAATAACATTTACATCAGCATTTTAATACAAGCGACACATGTTCAAAATTAAAAATAGATTAAATAGATTAAATGATTTTAATAAGCACCGAGATATATGAAAATTATATAAAAACAATAATTATATATAATCTCCCAATTCATATGTAATTCTTTTTGATTACTGTGCGAAAATCAAAAATATCTATATTTTTATTTAGTTTTTAAATTGAGAGTTAAATTTAATTCGCGTGAGACAGCTGTATATAGCGGTTTGTTCACCGCTTGGCATCAGTCGTCGATGCAAAGTCAACGCACGGTCAGTGAGACTTGAGGAAAATCACCTTTGTCGCCAATCGATCGGGGTCACTTTAGAAACTGGAGGTCTAATTGCACGATGAAGAAGCAACGTTCGCGTAACTTTGTCGCAAATCAAAGCGATATGATACGCAAGGCATACATTATTGTCGATCCATAAACATTACGAATAATAAAGATGTTAAATAATCTTCGAGATTTTTTATGTACATGTTTCTTTTAATATAAAATGATACTGGAAAGAGCAAAAAAAAAAAAAATGTATTTGGAATAATTTTGGCAGAGCAATTCGAAGCGCGATCGAAAATTATGTCTTCGCTTCGTAACGTAAATTTTTTCGGCGTTTTCGCATCTGTTAAAAGCGTCGAGATTAAAAAAACAGTTTGATTATACGATAAGAGACTTATTACGTTTGATTAGAAAGATTAGGTGTGCGAATTCGCACACGTCAAATTTGAATGTTTCCGCGCGAGCGTATTACGCGTTATCGCGCAACTTCTTGCGAAGTGTAACAGTTTCATTTTTTTTTTTTTTTTTTTTCAAGGCGGCGGGATATCCGGCGTCTTTATCGCGTTGCGATAATGCGCTACTCGGCGTAATGTTAGGAAAAAAGTGAGCAATATGTGTTAAAAAGAACGCGATCGAAGGAGCGTCCTGATAAAATAAAAAAAGACACGGCTGCTGAGATAAGTTTGTGTCTTGCAATTAGTTCCGAAATATTGGATGACGCATCGTTGTTTGATAATTAAAAACTCGCGATAACAATAATTTCTTAAGAAGAAAAGCGTTTATCAGACATCTCATCTCGCGCGATGACAGAGAGACGCGAAAGAATCAGATTATGATTTTAGAATACCGAGAAAGACGCTATTAAATTTTATCGCGAATCATCACGGCGTTACGTCAATCGCGCAAATCTTTTCCTTATCTTGATGTCGTTCGTTAATCGAGTCATCGATTTAATGATATATCGCGTAACGTGGGAAACCGAGTTTGCATTGCAATGATAAAATCGGATAATACGATACGGTATTAAAAGTTGCTCAATAATTTTGATATGCATCAAAAACCCCGGTTTGATGGGGCATTAAAGGTTGGACTCAAAACACACAGTGTGTGCAAAAAATGTAGAGACTAGTATAATAAGGCAAGAAAATAGATACTGATGTCACACGACGTTTTTTGAGGCATTTTAAGAGACACAAATGCGTTACAACGTTGTGCGCGTTCGTAAGCCACGTGGCAATTGCATGCAAGTCGCAGAAGAAACGCGTATGTGTCAATGCCATAAAAAAT
This sequence comes from Pseudomyrmex dendroicus, assembly GCA_014825645.1. Lineage (NCBI taxonomy): Eukaryota > Metazoa > Arthropoda > Insecta > Hymenoptera > Formicidae > Pseudomyrmex > Pseudomyrmex dendroicus. The sequence goes on along the minus strand of QVNZ01006234.1, from coordinate 2,556 downwards.
ATTTAAGTAGTTCTTATCTCATATCTGTGTTATGATTAGCAATTAAAATTCAACTTCGTATTGCGTCAGACACGCGTGATTTAACGAAGATTATAATCTGCTAAAAAGAAATTCAGAATTTTATGAAAGTATTTTTAGCGCGCGTAACATTAATTATAATTTACGTAAAAACTCACTTCTGCTAAGCGTTTTCCTTATTATCAGCGAGGATAAAAAAACAAAAATATTTATTGATACATTATTCTAATAACAAGCGACACGTATTTATATTCATCGCAAAATTTTTTAATTATGTAAATATGTAGCGCTGTACGTGTCTTCCGCGGTTATTAATTTCAAATAAAAGCAATAATTTGATAATTTCAAAATTTAAAATAAAAATTGACGAGATGCTGACATTGATAATAAGCAAAAAAAAAAAAACACTGATCAAAGGACTCACCTGAATTTTGCCTCCGTGTATCGGCACCGTGAGATTCTTCTTGTGTGACATTTTCGAAAAAATTGTGCGATCGCGAGCTCCCGGATCTATATAAAAAATATATATATTTAAATATATATATATTTAATTGTATATACTTTTGTATATACGCGTATTTCTCTGTCTCTTGCACGACGTCGATGACGAGCAGAAATGCGATCCGGTCTGAAATTCACAGTCGGAGCCGCTACTAATAAAGTATCTGGCGCTCAACGTGTTCCTATGTGTGTGTACGTACACGTGCGTGTTCGCACACGGAATGGAAAAGAAAATTACACTGCGCTTGTGTGTTTATGTCTGTGCGATACGTTTAATATCAGGGTCTAGACGTTTGTGCGCGAACAGTTAATTCATGCAAGGGCTCGTCTCTTCGACGAGCGCTTTGTCACACTGATCTTCCGTCCTCTTTTTACACGTAACTTCCCTCCCATATGTGTTGGGAGGGTTATATATATTGTATGTGGAAGTTGTTCCAAGGTAGGGGCAGCCAAGTAAATGGTGGGGAGACAGTTAGTCGGTTACACAGGTATAGAGAAGGGAGGATAGTATCAGCGAGAAATATCGCTACACCGAAGAAATATCGCTACACAAAAATCATCCGCGAAAGAGTGTCCCCTCCCCCATAACTTGCCCTTATTGAAATGTATATGACAAACGATACACATGTGTGTCGGACGCTCCGAGAGAAGATTAATCAATATTATTATTTCATTGATTGTGAAAAAAAAAAAAAGTTTTTTCTCAGACTATATCGAAGATAATTGCGAGTGAAAATGGCAGCGCGCTATGCAAAAAGTTCGCCTTGCGAGTTTCCCCACTCTTTCAAGAGTTCTTGTTCTCTTCGTTCCTTTTAGACTATGTCGCTTTACGGGACTCCCCTCTACCTACAAGGCGATCTCGCCGAACTTCTATCCTTTTTCTTTTTTTTTTTATTTTTATGCAAAATTGTTAAGTGAGCTTTATCTATCTCTCGCCCTTCTGGTTGGTGAAACAAGATAAGTAATTCAAGAAGCGCGAGACCGAGTGTTGTAACATTCCATTATCTTGGAGAACAATCTCAAACGATTATTTATACGTATTTAAATTCTTTTAAAATTAAATCAAGCCTTCATAATTGCCTGTGTTTATTCTGTTTGCACTTACAATGAATACATCGACACATTGGTAATTTCTGTACGCGCACGCGTCTCGATGTTACGTGCGCTAATTCTACATACTTTTTTCTTTTTATCTTTTGCTCGTGCATCTTCCGCACAATTGGGATTCTGAAAAAAAAATGTAAATAAGTTCTCTTTTTTTCTTTTTATTTCAAGCGACTGCTATATGCTCTTGTTATTGTACGCCATTTCTCGCTACAATCATCCACACGGGAACAATATTCTAAAAACCTTTGTTAGATGCTCCATTAGACGTACGAACGTTTGTTGTCTGTGTTTTAGACATTTTTATCGGGAAAAAATTTTAGACATTTTTTCTAAAGGAAATTTCCGCTTGAAGCACAGTCGGTTGCGTTCAATGGAAATTTCCATTGCAGTTGGAATGCCGCAATGCAAGTATGGGTATGTACGTATGTACTGCTATAAGAAACCATAGGCATATCCTACGGATTTTTACTTATTCAATCTGACTCACGTCTCAGCGTAAAGATTAATAACGAAACATTTTGACTTTTTGTTCTGCGAGTTTAAAAGTCAAGATTTTACCGCCAATCGGTTAACAAAACTTTGTTAAACAGATCTGTCAAAATTTTGCCGCCAATTTGCGCTAGCAATCGATCCGTTGTTTAAATTATTTCTTTTAACCTTCGCACTTAAGATAGGATAAATATATATTTAAAAAAAAAAACAAACTAAAGTCGAAAAATGTAATCGACACGAATCAGATCCAATGTTTTTGATCAAGTTTATTGAAAAAATGACAACAGATTTTTATTTAGCTATAATTCTTTCGTTAATTTTGATGACAGATTCAACTGCTTTTTGAGTACCTAAAAATGATTTTTGTATTTGACATTAACCGCGTTAATGTCATTTTTATACCGATGTTTCGTGAACATTTTAGTTTATCTCATCAGA
>QVNZ01006223.1:0-11723 GCA_014825645.1 Pseudomyrmex dendroicus | reverse complement strand
AGCTAGAATGCTGGCTTGTCATTGGTCGATTTGCTTACGACCTTACGACTACGACTAAAATTTTGTTACGTGTAAAGGCCTTAAGAAATTACAATGGCATGGCCGCTCTCCGGCTTCTCTCTGCCCTAATATACACGACGTAAACTACAGATTTTTAATACAGGCGGAGTAGAATTTTGGAACACAGCCAAAGTGTATATATAAATTTTTCCGCTCCGATTTTTCGATCTGCATGTGACCGCACCCTAAGAGATTTTGAACGGACCGATCATCGCGGATGTCACTTTGAAACGAGATTTGAAGGGAAGGAAAAAGCGTTGGAAACGGCGGCGAAAGAAGAAACAGTGCGCTTCGCGAGCGTAAGATGGCGTAATGCATGCGACGCTGCTTTTGACGTTCACATATGAGTTTTTTCGATTCCTTCTACTCGGAAAAGGCCAGGAAGTAATATTTCCTAGTGCGCCGCTTAATCTACGCACAAGTGATCGAGGATGAGCCGAAAGGTGATAATCGTGACACGAGCCGTTCGACTAATCGGTATTTCGATTTTGAGTACGTAGTATTCGGCCTGTTAAGAGAGGCGCACACGAGGTCCCGCGATTGGCCAGTTTAGAAAACGACGATGGCTCCGTGAGGAGAGGAGAACATGGCTGCGACGCAAGCCGAGAGCCAACAAAACGATGTGAAGCTGAACGAGTCCGTGAAATGCGCACAGAAGCGTACGCAAGTCAGTGGGAATAGTGCGAGTGCTAGTGCGAAGCAGCAGCTGGATTCGGAGCCAGAGGATAAAGTGTCTCGGGGCGCGGCCCAGCTGCTTAAATATGTGAATCGCGGCGGGGACACGACGGGTTACGAGATGAGTCAATATCGTGAGGACATTGGCGGACACACTGCTGCCGGTGAAGTGAAATCGCCGCGCGAGGCCGGTCAGGCGTCCCAGGAGCCTGTTGGCAAGCAGGAGGCGCACGACGCGCCCGGTCACCCGGGTCATCCAGGCCATCCGTTCGCGCCAAATGTGATACGCGGTGGTGACTACGCGGACGAATACAGTAACAACAAATCCGCCGAGTTTGCCACAAGCAAGCTCGCTGATTATCCGCCCGGTAAACAACTACCGGACTATGTCGCTAAACACGCCGATTTTTCCGGCAAGCAGCTCGATTATCATGGTAAACATTTGATACACGAAAGCGAGCGGACGCACCGGGCTCAAGCTGAGATGGATGAGCATTACTCCACCTCCAAAATCGAGTCGCGTCTCGCATACGTTGGTGCTGCTCCCGGTAACTTCTCCGGCCAACCAAGGTTTCTCTCCGGACAGAGTATATCACAGGCTACTGGTCCAACACCTACGTTGAACCAATTACTCCAAGCAACCACACCAGCTCATCGTTTTCATGGCAATTATCCCGAATATCAACAGCCCTGGCCTATGCAGAGGCCACCGCCAGTTGTACCTCCTGTTTATCCGCAACCTAGCCAGCGCCCTCCACAGACGGTATATTTATCTTTTTCATTTATTAACTCTGTTATTTCTTCCTTTCTCTCTCTTTATTTTTTTTTTTATTGTTTCAATGTACTAATGGTTTCTTCAACAATTTTATATATATGTACATATAACATTTGTATTTACACTATAACAGTATGTTATGTTTGCTAATATTTCTCAGGGTTCACCAAGATTACATACAGGCCCAGGAGGACAGAGTTCTCCAACACCTATGCAATATCAACAATATACCCAACGATATTCTTCTCCTTCGAGACCTCACGCACCATATAGTCATCATCAGGTAAACACATATTTTATCACTGACTTTAATATTCACATATTAGTTATATTAAAGAGTATTTAAATGTCAGTCTGGCATGTCTACAAAATGGTTGTTTTCTTTTACAGCTAAACTCTTATACGTCACAAACCAGCCATCCCTCCAGCTTATATACCGAACAAAGAGGATGGAACCAAGGTGGTCAACCAAATCCACCTCCACCGCCGAGTAATCAGGTCACACCATCGGGTCAATCACCACAGCGTGCTTTGTCTCAATCCCCAGCTCCACCACCTGCTGCATCACCTCAACCTCAGGCTACCAGTCAATCTCAGGTGACTACTTACAAAATTTCATATTATTATACACTATTTGTTGATAGTCCTTAATAACAGTCATATGTTAGAGAAAGAATAAAATATGTTCTTATGTGCAACCAAGTATATTGTGCCATTAATATATATACATTTATATACAAAATACATAAATAATTTAAATATAAAAGTACTAGTTTTTTTTTAAATTAATTTCTTTGTAAAAGCAAGAAATATTGTATCTTGATATAGATTGCTTTCTGAAAAATACTTTTTTAAAAACTTTATTGTAATTAAAATAATTTGTGCTACATTAAAATAAAAAATATTTGGTATTTTTTTCAAAATTTTTCAGAATTGATTAGATGTTTGATTTCTATAGAAAGTAGCACGATTGAACATGATATAAGCTGAGACTGCGTGTTAATTTGTTATAAAATCGCAATATTCAGGAAATTTAGTTGTACAAATAAAATATACAAGTGTATATTTCCATTTTAAATAAACTATTTACAACATTGTTATTTTTTAGGCTTTCCACAATTTGCAGCAGCGAGCTACAACACCAAATACTCAAGGAATTGACTCTGGGGTAAGTTAATACATATGTATAATTGAATTACATATACTTTTTTTATGTCGCGTTAAAGAAATTAAGTGCATCAACATCTAAAAGTCTTTTAAAGCATGTTTTTCTTTTTTACTAAAACTCAAACGCGCATAGAAAAGGGGACTTACACTACGAAGAACGTGGCAAACAAGTTTTTGTCGGTGGTTGCATAATTCTTCCGTCATGACAAGAACAACGATAATTCTCATAGGATTTCCACATTTTTTAAACTCTAATTTCATATCGTAGAAGCTCGATATATCGATATCGGTACAATTTGTAATTAGAATTTGATATTCTTCCTCTTTCTCTCTCTCTCTCTCTCTCTCTCTCTCTGTGTGTGTGTGTGTGTGTGTGTGTGTGTGTGTGTGTGTGTGTGGCGCACGCGCGCGCGAAAGCATTGTTACAGGAAAATGCCGATTCTTTTTGACACGGTTATAGTCCGGAAAGTAAATTTTTCATTTTGTGAAATATTGGTTAGTCTTCTTAATACTCGGTCAAGTATTTTTTCGACAAAACAAGCAAGTAAGAATAAGCGAAAGGAAGAAATACTCGTCACGCAAAGTGCGAGGATCAGGAGAGACCAAAGAAGAGACGTTGGAGGAGAGGGAGGCGAGAAGCGGAAGAGTGTAAGAGGAGAAAGAGCACACGACTCGGTGGGGATGGAGAATACGCGACTCGTAGAGTTCGATTAGAGCGCGAGTTGCGCGGCCGCCGGAGCCCCAGATATTTGCGGCTTCCCCGCCGTATTTCCCCTCTATTCTCGCTCTTGTCCCCTCGCTCCCGGATTTATCCCCACTTTGCCACATTTGGGTGGATAAGCAAAAGAGTCGAGCAGGCAACACATGGATAACGCGGGTGCGATGCGAGCGTGAGTGCAATTGCTCAGGAATCGACGGCGATAGCGACGATGACGATGACGATGACGACGACAACAACGACGACGACGACGACGACGACGACAACGACAACGACAACGACGACGACGACGACGACGACGACGACGATGATGATGACGACGACGACGATGATGATGATGATGATGATGATGATGATGATGAGGATGATGATGATGATAATGATGAAGATGATGACAATGACGATGACGACAACGACGACAGTAATGGTAGTAGTGGTGGTGGTAGTGGTGGTGATGGCGGTGATATCTCCCCCTCTTCCACTTCTACGCGCAACGTGACGTTTTGCGTTACATTCAACTATATTCGGTTTGTTGGATCATGCGACTGTGATTCTGCTATCAAAAACTTGTTGTGCTTTCACAGTGCGTGGTTCAATCTATCGAATTTAGAAATAAAAGAATATTACGTTAATTTGTGCAAATATCTCACTAAAAAAAAACCAAAAACAAATATGATGACATTACACAATTATTACAGGATTAATCACGCCTAGAGTTTCTAGAGTAACATTTCTGCGATGCTTAGCTATTATCCTGGCTTTCTTTGAGTATCTCCAGAGAGAGAGAAAGAGAGAAAGAAAGAAAAAGAGAGATGATTCTTCTTTTCGAGATAATATATCTCGCGAGAGACGCTCAAGAGAAATAGAATATCATCGATTCGTTAGACTACCGAGGCGAGGTTCGCAATCTTTAATTGTGCGAATCGTTCGCGAAGTACATGCGCTCTCGGTGCTGTTATAGCGATTAGGTACTCATCATATCGCTCCAACATGACGTGATCTTGTATAAAAGAAGCATTACAAAATAACACAAAAAAATCGTACTCACAGAAATTTATTTGGCGAGCTAGATTTATATCAAAAATGTGAAACGGATAGAATGTTTATAAGCGACGGAATATTTTCGCGAAACTTATTTGTACATCAGAGTCTAAAATTTTATTTTTTTCTACAAAAGAAAACTAGAAATGTACACAGAAAATTGAAATTTTTTAAACATATTTTCTTTGAATAAACGTTTTTTTATAATAGAATTTACACACACACACATATATATATATATATATGTAAAAGTACATATATGTATATATATATATATAAAAGTACGTAATTATTATATCTCACAAAATAAGATGAAAATTATGGCTCATAAAAAGTAATTGCAAGAAATATTGAGAAAATCCTTGATGTAAACGATTGTGAATAGAGAGAAATTTTATGAACGGTCGCAAGTATACGACGTGAAACGATACATTGACGTAATATCAGTAAACTTGGAGAGATATCAGTGAGCGAGCGCAATTCGCGACGAGTACGTACGCTACATAAAACTATGTAAGCGAATAGTAGCAGACGATCCAATGTAAATTTCTGATGGAACACGTGGTATTTAGTCTGCTACAGGTAATTTTATTAGAAATAAGAAAACTGATAATATGTATCGAAGTTGTTAGAAATTAAAATCTGGACGAATTTAATGTTCATGAGAAAAAGCTTTTTGTGACACTTGATCATTGTGAAGAGATCGAAATCAAAGCCTGCAAGTTTAGTAAAATTATCGTACTTTTGATAATCGGTCGCGGTAGCTGATATCTTCTTTTTCTCACTTTCAATTCAAAAGTTGAATGAACCTTGGATTGACTTATTATCACTGAGTTGACAATATAATAACATTACGTTGTATGATATATAAAACTATATAATATAATGAGCAATTTTGTTTTGCTTTGTTTTCTCTCTCTCTCTCTTTCTCTTTTTATCTATTTTTATCTCTCTCACTCACAAGATAAATTGTTTTTTGCTGCTATTTACGTTTTCATTCACGCACATGTTCTTGTTTGTGCTTGACCGACTCAATACCGAGCGAATCTTTCTAACATACTGACTTTCCTTGTATATGCATATTGCTCGAGTGAACGGATTAACTTCAGACAACCGATAACGTAAACACTCTGCGTGACTTCGGTGACAATGAATCAAATAGTCTTTCGGTTAATTTAGATACATCAATCTGAATACACATCAAAAACTCAGATTATGTAATGTTTAAAGTGAAGAGAAATTTTCTTTTTTTCTTTTGAGAATATTTTGTAAATTGTATCAGGTATAAAACAAGATTTGTTCAATGTTATCTTTGTCGTTTAATTTTTTTGTTTTTAAATAAAGAAATACTAGAGTTTTTATTATAAAATTCTCTTTTAATAACAAAATTTATATAATTTTGCTTTTGCAGTAAAACAGTGTTTTAGAAATCGTATCAACACGACTCGTGCCTTTAGGCTTTATTGAGACACACGAATTCGCTGATCGAAAAGAACCGAAGTTACACGACATTTGCCGATCGCCTTCCGCGCTACAAACGTTGCATGTATATGAGTAAAGCGCATAGCATATTTATACCCCGGATGCAATCTATGTAAATGTCAATTGACAATAGATTTGGATGACAAAATATCGACAAATTTTCGACATATAAACAATCTTCAAATTAGCTATTATTACATAGCATACATAAACAAAACTAAAAGTAAACAAAGTTGCTTATTAAAGAAAAAATACAGCAGCAGACACCTCCACAAAAAATTGGTGATATATATATATATATTCCAAATTGTATAAATATAAATAAATTTATATTTTGATAGAGTATTTATAAATTTAATTTCAATAGAGAGAGAACATTCAGGAAATAGGCTTTTGGAAACGATTCGCTGATGTATTCGCTTCGAGGCTCGGCGAAAACGACCGAGTAGCGCCGAACGCTTGCCGCGCCACGAAAGAACGCCCTCCAACCGAGTCAGCCACAGCTAGACGCGAAATCTGTAAACCGAAGTCTCATACGACCTCGATAAAAGGAATCATTTTTCGCTGAAAAACGTGACGCTCGGTTGCTATAACGCATTACGTTTGCTTGTCGCGAGATCGGATTATAACCTGCTTGTGCACTCGTGCACACAGCAAGGCAGACGAGAGACGCTTGCACGTACCGAGTACGTAGACGACAGTGATAAACGCGACACTATATTACTGCGTAATCCTAACGTGTTTCAAAACCAAGTTGCGGCAGTCTCGTCTCGCTTGATAGGAAGGCTTATTTGGCATACTTGGTTGACAACATGCGACGTAGAGCGAGGAAGTACAACGGTTGAGCGACAGCGTCGACGCGGTAGAGAGAGGAGAAGGAGAGACAGAGAGAGAGAGAGAGGGAAAGAGGTTCGTCCCAGGACGATGCTGCAACGGCGAACCAAGAATATGTTTTACCGGTACGCGACACTGCTGCTCTTTTTCCGATTGTTCTCTCGCGCCGCTCCAAAAAGATTCTACCAAGAATTCTTTCTCTTTGTTCACCTCTTGTCTCCTCTCTCATATCACTCTCCGCAAATAGTGATTCGGACGGACATGTGAAATAACTACGAAGCACCTACATTTCCGTTTCTCTTTTCTCGCTTGTTCGTTTGTTCATTCGTTTCCTCTCTTTCTCCGGTTACTATATACTATTCGTTATACTCCGAGAGTGGAGAGCCGGGTAACGCCTCTCCTTCGATCTTTCGCGTCATGCCGAGAGTCCTTGTGTCGGACGGCCTATGTACCGTACGTTTGGTCGTACGTCTGAGGAAGTGTTTAATCGCCATCCGCAGCACGAACCAACTTTACGGTGTCTGGTAGGTGAAACGATGTGCCTGAATTTTCTTTCGTTCCTCTTGGCCCTCACTCTGCTCTCTCCTTTTCTCCCCTAATTTCTATCTCCCTCTCTTTGAATCCACCTCTCACCTCTCGTTCTATATCCCTACCAATCCCATATAGACATACACTCACTGTCTCTCTTGCTCGCTCGCTTCTCCTCCTTCCCTCTCTCCACCTCTTTCTCGATACACGCATACACACACAACGTGAAGTATTCACACATGCACATCGTACAGCCGTGATGCTCGTTGTGTGATAGACGATCTGTAAGAAGTGCGTATACACGCGGGCACATGCACACACGATTTCGACCGGAGATATACACACCACGGGGGTGGTGTTGTGTTTCGTGAACTGTGGCCGCGACGCCACATGCCATCGTTGCGACAACGGACATCACGGCTACAAGAACGGGTTCCACCTTTTCTACCGCTTGTAACACGGGAGATAGTATGACAAGACATTTGTGCGATGTAAAATGCCGCGAATAATATGGGCGACATCGCCGTTGCTATTTCTCGTCGTTTTACTTGCCGAGGTTGCTTTGAACGGCTGTCATAATATTGGTGTTAATTGATTTTTGAGACGAGAAACACGCGATTATCCGTTACTCTTAAGCTGTAACGGCGAGAGCACACTCGACTGCGAATCGACACATCGTCGCCACGGAGGCGACGCAAATTCTACTAACAGCTCTTGCTAGCAGTTAGTGCGATGTAGATATTAACAAATTGATTTCTTATTTACTCGAGAGCCTTTTGTTCACGAATTCAATGATCGAAGGATGTATTTTCATTTTTATATATATATGTGTATATATATATATATATATATACACACACATATACATATATATATAGATCTTTCCATAAGACTCAAGATTTTATAATTATGTTGACAATGTTCCTTTGTTTGTGTTTTGACATCAACTATAACAGTGAATGGTTTTTCCTCATGGCTTTGGAGTGAGCATCTATCATAGCATTGACCTAGTTTGAAATACATCTGATGTTTCAAAGCTAATTGATGCATATGCGCTAATCTCTCTCTCTCTCTCAAGTTTATGCAATTTATTGTATGTACTTGTAAAAAATGTAATATATAAACTTAACTTTAATTTCGAACATATAAGTCTATGGCATATAGTATTTTCAAATGTCATTTAAAAAATTAGTAAAAAGAAAGAATATAAAAGTGTTTTTGTTAAATAAACTACAAAACATAAGTATCAATAGAGATATTTTGAAAAAAAGATGCCAAAGTTTTTGCAAAATTTTGAAGTCATACAATGTATCAGATCTAAGGTTTCACTTTTAGAGTGCCAAATAAAGCTATTGACAATTAGAATATATTAATACTCTGCAACAGCTTGTACTATCAACTTTTTAAATTCACAGAGTTTAGATCTATCGACAGTTTTGTTTGCATTGCAGGAATTATCAGGACAGAATAGTAATGATAGTTCGAATGGACCAGCTTGTCCAGGAACACCAAATTCTCAGGGGATGAGACCTACCCCGTCACCTACAGGATCCACAGGTTCTCGCTCGATGTCCCCCGCTGTTGGTCTGTCTTTTTTATGTCTGTCTCTCTTTTCACTCACATTTGTATTTAATATCTAAATTTGCAGACCATATAATGCAAGTATTCTTTGAGTCAAAATTAAAGTAGTGTTTGAAAAATAGTTATAGTACAATTGGGATGTCTCTTAAAATAGTTCTACATTATAATGTAGTCTATCATAATATAATTAAATTTATATTATGATATTTATAATATCAAAGATAATATGTCTTCTTTATCTAAAAACGTACATATATTTTTTATTTTAAATGTGTGTGTGTGTGTGTGTGTGTGTGTGTGTGTGTGTGTGTGTGTGCGCGCGCGCGCGCGCATATTTAAATAAAAAAATTTCTATATGTGCAGGCACACAAAACGTTCAGATGCCTCCACGTCCGTCAAGTAGTCAGTCGGATGGTAGTGGGCCAGCACCACGCATGAGTCATTCTCCTATGACCACTCAAGGTATAGATTTACTTTTTTTCCATTTATGTTTTGTTTTTAAACTTTATTCTTACTACAGAGTTTTATGTTAAAATAAAAATAATAATAATAATGAAATGATTTTTCAGGAGCATACCAACAACCATTAGGTTCTTCGGCACACATACATAGTTACAAGATAAACAGCACCGGTCCTGGTATAGTGCAACCAGGACCTGGTTCGACAGCTCTTGGTGGGATTGGTAGTCCAATGGGTGGAATGGGTTATGCTGGTGGAACGGCTGCGGGCCAGCCAGGAGGTTATCACGCGCAGTCCCCGTATCCACCTCCGCGTCCTCATATGCAATTTTCCCAGGGATATCCAACACCTGCAAACTCACAACCACCACCCAATAATCAGTATCAACCTCCTAACAGACCTAATAATTTGGTACAATATCCACCATACACGGTAATAAGCATTTTTAATTAATAATGTATAAATTGATTTTCTTGATTGCTGATCAAAGCTTTATATATTTTTCATTGGCTTCCAGCATAAGATGGGCTTTAACAATGTACCACCAGGAATGCCACCGAGTCCGGGACCGCCTCAAGTTTACGGTGCTGGTGCTACGAGCGCAATGGTGCCACCTGGTGCTCCGGGAGTGCCAGTTATCGGCAATATGGGACCGCCGGCGAGTTCTATGGGTCCACCGCCACCGTCTCCTAATCATATAAGCAACCAACCACCGCCACCTACCAGCTCGGCGGTGCCGCACTTATCGCATACTCCTGCTGCCACTCCGCCACTTAATCACGAGGGCAGCCCAATGCCACCGCCGAGTACCACACCGAACTCGCATCCTGCATCAGCACCAACTCCGACCAGCCACAATTCCGCGGATCTTGCAGCGGAGACTTCCAACGATAGCGGTATAACTACAACCGCTTCAGGTAAGTACAAATTATTTAGAACAGTTTTTTTTTGTCTTTTCATGTTTTAATTATGAGTAACGAAGTTATATATTACATGTATATGTGTAGGTACGTCAGCTATAAATGTCATATCTACTTCGAGTGGTACTGTGACGTCTGTAATAACAACAGGTCCGGATGGTACGTCTTTGGATGAAGGCTCGCAACAGTCAACATTGTCGAATGCATCAGCTGGTTAGTGTAATATGTGAATTTATACGTTTCATCATTTTTTTGTGTTTTAATCTCAAAATATCGGATTATCACACATCGTGCTCTGGGATAATCCAACGTTTTGTGGGTATGATTATTATATTCTAAGTATGGGTATTATATTCTAAGTATATTTATAAACAGCTTCTGGTGAAGATGCAGCATTTACGCCGAAAGTGCGGAAGGAAATGTTGACGTATCATAGCCATCCCGCAACACCACAAAGTACAGTCCCGTCTCCCGGTGCTGCTAGCATTAATTCGATTCACGAAGAATATTCTGACATGAATAGTCCTGGTTGGCCGCGTACTCCTGCTAGTCCTGTAAGTATTTTATAGGTCATATGTAGCGCACATATTTTGACGTTTTAACTTTAGTAAATATACCTCAGAGACAAATGCATATTTGAATCTTCAATATTTTAATATTTTACAGGTGTTTAACAGTCATGTGCCTCAAGACCCGTACAGATCTAAGGTTATTGTTTTTTTCTCTATAAATATTTGTTCTATTGTCGGTTTTCATGCTTTAGGCATTTTTATTCCCAAACTAACTTTTTTATTCTTTTGCTTGGCATAATATATAATCATACATAATCTAGCGATAATATCATGTGCATAAATTCTATATCTAATACTTCCAGATCACATTTTATATTAGTCTTATGATTTTGATTTCTTATGCACAGTAAACAAATTTTTTTAAATACACGTAATTATTGTCAATCTTGTATAATAATTATTAAATAGAAATATTTTGCATAAAATATTAAGCTTCTGTAAAATTGCAACAGAAGTATGATACATCTAATTTTAGTGATATAACAGATAACTTACCTACTAATGTTACAAAGATTTTTCACAACTTTCCAGATCACAATAAACAATTAAATTTGCTTTATTAAAAACCGTTTATTTCTCGTATTTGGTATTTCACACAAAGTTAGAATCTTATTTTATTTTTATTGCCTGTTTTACAATAGAAATTTATAATTATTGCATGCATCCAATATTATTTGGTTGCATATTTTATTTAATATCATTTTATTTAATACACAGTATTTTATTGCGTAATATGTTATTTAAATATATTTTTTGGGGGGAAAGAAGAAAGTTACAGTAACTTTTACAAATACTAATACTTATGTTACGATTACTAAATCTGTTATATATATGTGTGTGTGTGTGTGTGTGTGTGTGTGTGTGTGTGTGTGTGTGTGTGTGTGTGTGTGTGTGTGTGTGTGTGTGTGTG
>QVNZ01006222.1:0-12729 GCA_014825645.1 Pseudomyrmex dendroicus | reverse complement strand
TCTCTCTCTCTCTCTCTCTCTCTCTCTATCTCTCTCTCTCTCTCTCTCTCTCTGTCTATCTATCTATCTATCTCTTTAAAAGTAATCAAATTATAATTTGATCTTAGCTGAAACACTTAGATATTAGTTAAATATCGAAAATTTAGAATTACGATGATAAAAGTTTGTTGCTGATATAGTCAACTTCACGAAAAAAAGTCAAGTCACCTAAATATTACAACGTTAACCGAGTAAAACTGTTATTCGAAACCGATCAAAACGTAAACGTCGTATTTAATGTAACGTGCCGAGTGAGTTTCCGGAATACAGAACGAGTCGAAGTGTAACGTGGATCTAACCGGTCCACTGCAAATTCGGTAAAGCGACAACGGGATTGCTCGTACAATTACGCTTAAAGATGTGTTTGCGCACGAATGCGTCGGACAGTGGTTAATTTCTTGGGCTAATTCGATCGATGTTGACTTGCTGTTTCAGTTGGATAGGTTCAAAGAGCCGCCGGCGTTCGGACCAATGTGCGATCTTCTTTGGTCGGATCCTCTCGAAGACTTCGGCAACGAGAAAAATGCGGAGCATTTCTCCCACAATAGTGTCAGAGGTTGTTCGTACTTTTACAGGTGAGTATAATGTATAATAAAAAATATCTCAACATTTCTCAGAACTTTTTTTTATGAATACAAGTATAAAATGAGAGTGACTTCGGGTTTAATTGGAAAATCTTCAAGTTAAGAAATGTAACGGCTGTGATGAACCGAAAAAAGGATGTATTGCTAATTGATGATCAAAGTGATAGATTTCCAGACATTTCGATATTTAAAGTCATTTTTAGTGAATATTACAAAGAAATACAATTCCGGCAATGTACACAAAAATCAGTAATTACTGAAAAAATAGAGAAAGAACATACTACGAGTTTGTCAATCCAGATACAAATTGTGTACTAACAATAAAAAATAAATTAAAAAGTCAATTGTTGATATCATTAAGATAAAAAACTAAAGAGAGTCAAAGTGATTGTTTGAAAAGTATCGTTAAAACTGAGACTGGATCGAAAATAAAATTTTACATAAGAAATATAAAGCGCAAAGAAAGCTTCATCTATCAATTGTACGCAAATTACTTTGAGATCTTGTCTATAATCGATAAGTATATATCTGATAAGAATTCAGTACCTTTCACATTGAGACCATCGCTTTGTAACTTATTAGCAATATATCTTGTTATCTGGTTCATCATAACCGTTTTATTTCTTAACTTTATTTTTTTTTTAAATACAAAAACAATTCTCTTTCTGGAAATAACTTTCGTATCTGTTTACTATAGAAAAAAAATATTAATTGAATCAAGAGACATGGTAGTGCTAGTGCCTGCCTCATTTACGCGAGTGCGACCGAATGACACTGTTGATTTTCAGATCTCAACAATGGCTGAACCGATTGAGTTGTGCCTAGGCTCTTTCGAAAGCTGAGGTTTAAGTACATTAGAAAATGATTAAGATTTTTTTTCTTTATGCTTTAGCAATAGAAATATATTAATGTAAAATTTGATTTTAACTACGTTCAGACAGATTAAGAAACGTTTACGTCGTCGTCATAGACAGACGCGTGCTGACGCGTGAATCTGCAGATTTAGCCACTAGACTGCGTAATGGTAGAACGTGAGTCTCTTCTTGTCGTCACCATGTGGCAATACTTTTCTACAAATATTTTTGCTCACGTATAGCCGATCACATGATCGTTGTCACGTATTTAAAGCCGCGGAAAGATTGTAATATTTCTTGACAAGACATAATTAAGCGAGTAACAGCGGCAACAATGTCGCTTCTCGCACAACGTAGATCTCAATTTAGATCTCAACACATCGCTTTTTTACGATTTTCTTGCTTTTGTTATTTTAGTATCTGTGAAATTGAGAAGTCATTTTAGTAGTTTCGTTTGACAGCTAAACAAACTGACAGATTTGGTTAGACGCGCGCGAAGTTGTCAGATTACCGTTCGATGCCGTGGACAATCGCCGCTACTAAATAAAAGTTTACCGCATTAGCAAAAAGAAATAAAATTGTTTAAATAGGCGTAAGTAATAGGTTTTGATAGGTTTTGAGCATAATAAATCTATTTATTTATTTCTACACTAATGACATGTTGATAAAATAAAGTCTGAAGTATACTCATACGACATGTGAGAATCGAGTTCTGAGAATACTTTTCTGTAGCGTAAAATTAAACTTTGAAATGAAACTGTCGCGCGATAACTACCTTAATAAAGAAACGTTTTAAAAGTACTGTCAAATATTGAAGATGATTTCTAGAACAGTCGGACTTTCGGAAACAATTATTATTAAGATTGGAGCAAAAGTTAGAAGACGTAATACTGATGCTTGGACCTTGTAAACGGTATAATTGGTACAGTGACTTTTGTTATTCGGAATATTTTAAATAGTGAGTACGCAAAAAAAATAAAACTTCGCTTGTCGTTAGGTTAAAATTTCAACTGAAAAAGTAAGCGTCAAATTTCAGGTAATGGAAAAAGCTTATGTTATTAGAAAAAAATTTCCATTGTCTTTGATTTATGGAATCACTATTCATAAAAGCCAAGAACTGAGTTTGTCCAACGCTATCATGGACATAAGGAATTTTATATTTAGTCCTGGTCAAATTTACGTTGCATTGTCACAAAAAATTACGAAAAAATAAAATCAACTAAAAGAAAATATCTAATTACTTAAAATAATTAAACATTTTAACACTTTTAATAACAACAAATAAAAACAATAGCAAACACTTTTTTGCCGATTTGATTAAAATCTACATAAAAAAATTAAAAAGACGCACTTACAACACGTTTTGATATATATTCTGTTGTATGTATTATTGTTATTATTAAAAAATACATTAAATTGTATTGAAAGAAGTGTTTGTCAAAAACATTCTACAAAAATGAATGATATCCCGAAAAAATTATCTTTTCAAAAAAAAAGTAAAAACAAGGCGCCAAGTACACGTATCTCTAAAAAAATAGTACTATATTATTATAACTACATAGAAATTCTTTCTCTACAAAATCTAGTCTACAAAAGAAAGTAGCGCCAAGGAAATCTTGTATATTTATACATTGTTACAAAATAAAATAGTAAAAAACGGCCAAAAGTCGAAAACCCATGAAAACCCCAAACTGTTTTCAAAATAAAAAATATTTAATGTGAAAAAACTTAGCGCGGCTGTACCGAAAGCTATATTAAACTAAAATTCAGTCTGATGTGATAGCTACTCAATAGCTTTTTTATTAAGCGTACAATTATAAAGTATGCACTTTTCGAACTACTTGGCGCTTTTTTTACCTTTTTTTTTTAAAAAATAATTTTTTCAGGTAGTAAATTACAGAAAAACATTACAGTTGCAACACGTTAAAAACGTAGTAAAATAATAAAAAAACGAATACGCGAGTTGATACCTACACAATGTTAATGTAATGATAGAAACTGTGTTTTAAAGTAGAGAGAAAAAAATGGGAGGATCTTTTATCATCCGGTTCGGCTAGATTTTTTTTTTTTGCTTTTTATATTACCGCGAAAATACGATATGTTTGTGCGATATATCTCGCGGTTATCATCGCAAGTTGGTTCTCTTTTTCTTCACCATAGCTGCTCGTTCCCTTCCCTTACCGGGTAATTATCTCGCCGTTTGTCTCGAGCGGCGCGCAAATCGAAAGCCGTGTGCTGTGTTCCGCAAGCACAACCCTCTGGCGCGATCACATAGCGTGAAACGAGGAAACTTCGAGAAGGATTCTCTCTATCTCTCTCCCCGGTGACTTCTGACCTTTGTTTCTTTCGCCGAATCTTCTTACGTTTACGGTCTTTCTCTTTTCCTCTCTCATCATGTGCCATTTTGTATTCGATATTCGTGAATGTCCGTGGACATGTCCCACGCGAGGATTAATAACGAACAGCGCAGTTACACGACGGTAAACCGCAGACACGACAGCCTCCCATCTTGCGGATCTGCTAATTATACGTACGACCGTGCTAATGAGCACCGAGATTCGTTAAGTGTCAGTCGTCTCACGTGCTCGTTCATAACGTTTCCCGCTCGCTCATCCATCCACGTGTACGTGTGATGTGAAGCGCGCGTCCACCAGACAGAATGTAATAAATTAAACTCGGTGGAAAAACGAGATGTTTTTATGCATCGCCATCCAAGGGCAATTTTTAGCGATGGATTGATATTAAATGTCTATCTATCTCTTTCTTCTCTCTTTCTCCTCGTTTTCTTTCATTTTTACTTTGTTATTAATGTTGTTAACGAGACACGCAAACAAAGAATTATATTACGTTTTGCGCAAGTTATCTCGAGTAGCTATTTAAAAAGAAATTTCAAGTGGACTTGAGTAATCAAGTTGTTCATTCATATATACACGATCATAAACGATCGCGATAAGATAATAACGATCGTTATGAAGACGTTCCGGGTAACACCGCAGGTCCGGTTAACTCATTTTCGATTCCCGCATTATCGTGTTTCGGTCGAGGGATATAGGTAACGTGCATTAAGTTTCACGCGAACATAAATCACACGCCGTGTCTCGAGCAGTATGCGAGCAGTCTGCCGGTAATCACTGTCGGTCGTCCGATTACAGCCTGACTCGTACTACTTGCGCGTTCGAACGTCCATTGCGTAAAGAAGCTTTTTGATTACTTCCCTTAATGACTCGAAAGTGGCTGCACAGCTCTCTCTCTCTCTCTCTCTCTCTCTCTCTCTCTCTTTTATAAAGAAAACCAAACACATCTCGCGCTGCTATAATAACGCGAAATAAATCATCTTATCGTCGTATCGACATGTGCGTATCGAAGTTAAGATTCATCGACCCGAGAGATCGATGCTGGTCGGCGTTGGCGAGCGACGCGGTTTTCGAGAGATTTCACTGCGTCATTAATCTCTGTCGGCGCTATGAACGGGTCTTAATGGCTACTAACGATCTCGCCGCGACGTGGCACAAACATTTCTCACGATCTTTGCTCGGATCAGTTATGCTATAGCGCGAAAAGGGTCATCCTATACGGTGTTGACGTCTTCGGTGGCTTAATTTGTTTACGGGAACCTACACACGCGTCATGTCCGTCATACGGTGTGTTCTGGTTTGACAGCAATACATCACGATTAAAAGCTACGCGGTGTGTAAGACTCAGATTCGCGCGTTAACAGTATATAAACGTCGCGATTTTGCAGACGAGACGCTCAAGCATTCTCGAGAAAATAAATAAATAAATACAGTTTATTCAGATTATTTAGCGCAGTCCAACAAATTCGCAAAATTATATTAACAAAGTTGCGCTAAAGATCTGTGCATGCTCGACAAGTTAAGATTGATTATTTGGCGCGTGAACAATTGTTTTTGATGCGGGTGCCAAGAGAGCGAGAATCACGCCTGTAATCCTCACGCCTGTAAGATCGCGTAATTTCGAGATATGCGTTTTCTCGAAATAATTATTCACATTCACGTTGAACAGTTGCTCGTCCCTGCTTCTCTTAAAATTATTTATTTATAAATCCTATTTGTTTTACATATGCGTTACAACAGAATATGTGCGCGATATTTGAAAAGTAATACTGAATAAAATGTTTTTAAGTGCTTTACACAATCGTGGCAATTATTTTCACGTTACCTATTTATATGTGCTCAACTGTAAATTTATTCACAAGCTCTCGAGTGTTTTCGTTAACTTGGAAAATTCTTCTTTAACGATTATCGACAATTGAACATCTTTAATTTCAAAGCGAACGATCGATTATGTCTGTTTTTCCAGTTACGCGGCGTGTTGCGATTTTCTGCAGAACAACAATTTGCTCAGCATCATAAGGGCGCACGAAGCTCAAGACGCCGGATATCGTATGTACCGAAAGTCTCAAACGACGGGCTTCCCATCGCTTATCACCATCTTTAGCGCACCCAACTATCTCGATGTGTACAACAACAAGGTATGAAAATCTTTCTCGTTTTTTATAAATCGCGTTATCTCGCGATCTCTCGAATCGTTTTGCTATTTATTTATTTAAAAGAGAGAGACCTGGCGTTTCTGTGAAATATACGAACACTTGGTATGAAATTTTAATCTGGTAAAAAAAACGTTCGACGCGCGACAAGTTCCCATATAAGTGTAACAAGTCATAAAAATGTCGATAATCGTTACACCCGCAGGCGGCAGTTTTAAAGTACGAAAACAACGTGATGAACATCAGACAGTTTAATTGCTCGCCACATCCTTACTGGTTGCCCAATTTTATGGACGTTTTTACATGGTCCCTGCCATTTGTCGGTGAGAAAGGTAAGTGTTAGTTTAAAAACCGCGCGAGCTCTCACATTTATAAAAATATTATATTTTTATACGTTATCTACTTCCCCTAGTAACAATGCTTTAATCTGTTTTTTCCAAAAAGCATCCGAAGAAAGAATATAGAACACAAGAAAGAAATATTGATTTTTTTTAATTGAAAAAAGTTAAAAAAAATTCTTTTTTCTTTGTCAAAATAGTTGTGAAATTTGTCGCGAAAAATATTTTGCTTTAAATTCAAGGAACGAGTTTCTGTTTTATCTTTCAGTCACGGAAATGTTGGTGAACGTACTGAACATTTGCTCGGACGACGAGTTGATGAGTGACGGCGATGACGCGCTCGAGGAAGGTAATGTCTATCACTTGATCCGTATCCATCATCTTAATCCGAATACAATTTATTTTGCAGATGTTTCGAACAAAATCGGCACTCGGACCGGTCTCTCTTATATCGTGATCAGAGCCTTTGCTTTTTTATCCTTTTATTGTGGAATTATTCTTGATGTGTCTGAGTTTTTTGTTCAATATATAATCGTACGTTCAATATAAAATCGTACGGAGACACGAAATAAAAATCAACATAATTGTGTTAGAATGCGCGATGAAAAACAATCTTTTTCAACTGTTTTTGTTGAAAATTCAAAAAGTTCTATATATATGTTCGAAGAATCTCGTAATTATGCGATCGTTGAAAGAGAAATGTAATTCTTACTGAATCGTTCAATCTGCGGGAGAACTTTTGAGCAAATCTCGTCTTCGATAAATTCATTCCGTTCAAGGCGCGCTCTAATAACGGCGAGAGAGACGAGACACGTTTCAATTTTATTCGTCGGGAAGGAATGAGCGAACGAACGAAGAGAACGCGATAAGACGCAGACTGGGATTTCGCTAATATCTGAAATCTACAAGCTCTGACACGATCTAAGAAAGGCCAACGTCACTTTTTTGTCGTGCACCGAGAGAAGAGAGAATGCGCGGATTCATCTCTCAGGTTTCGTTGTGCTGCAAACCGATAGAAAAGAGTTAGAGATGATCTAACGATGAAAAATGAATTGGTATTCCGCGCCTGTGTGAATCATCGCATTCTCTTCCACAAAAGAAGATCGATTGTGCACGTGCTGTCCGGATTGGACAAGCAAAACGTTGCGAATTTTCACGAAAAACTGACGCCCTCGCCGCATTATTTTTGGCGGCGCGACAAGGCGATAAAAATTGGATGCATCCGGAATGAATATGCTTTTAGTTTTTTATTTTGTCTTTTTTTTTAATTTCGTTCGATTTTATTCAAAAAATTCTCTTTTCTCCGATGAATTACGGCGAATTTTTTCCGCATCGCGCAAAAACAAGCAACAGCACGAGCACGATCGAGTCTTGCCGATCAAGTCAAGCCGCAATTTCTTAGATCGATATGTAAGCACTCTGCGAACTTTACATATTCTCAGTACTTTCGTACATATCACTCCTTCTCGATTCACATGATTTTGCTAATACTCGCGCACTTTCTTAAAAAGTTCACTTTTTCGAGCGGAAGTTAAAGAAAAAATAAATAAATAAAAAAGAAAAAGAAACACGAAAAATGACATTTCTGCGCGCGATTTTGCCGCATATTGTCGAGCCGAAAAAAGTAGTCAATCTAAAATATATATCTCTATCATCCCCTCACCATCTCACTCTTGAAACTTCCAGAGACAAATCTTGAATTCTCTTTCTGTTTGCATTTTCACTCGCTGCACGGACAGATGGTAAGAAATGCCGCTCGATTCTTCTAGACGTCACACAACTAAAAGCTTCATTGATTATCATTATTTTTTAGCTATTTCATATGTAGTTTCTCGATGTCGAATTTCTTTTCTCCTTTACACTTCTCGTTACTCTTTTTATTGTCTTTTTATCCTCTCTGTCTTTCTTTTTTTCTCTCTTGACTACGTCTTTTGTCCGCGACGTCGTGTCGCATTTTTCATGGGAGACGCAGGACGTATGTATACGTTCATATCTATAGTTTTTTTTCTCTTTTTTTATATCTTTTGTTTCTTTCTCTCTATATGCGTGCGCGTGTATATATATATATATATATATATATCATTCTCTCTCTCTCTCTCTCTCTCTCTCTCTCTCTCTCTCTTTCTCTCTCTCTATTTTATTTTTTACTTCCTATTTCCGATTATATACGTATGTACATGTATGTATGTAATACATATTCAACATGTCTTGACGGCACAGCCTGGATTTGTACATCTTCACTAAATGAAGTAGCCGTTGATTTTCTGCATCAATATATTATATTCATTATAGCATTTTCACTTCGTCTCTTCATATATATTCATATATATACACGTTTGTTCAAGATGGCATTGGAAACTGGCACATCCTTTTGCTTGTTCTCAATGCACAGTAATTACCTTACAAAAGCTTTCAAAGGTTTGTCGAATCGATAAAACTATTCAAGAGAAGGATATCATTTGCCATCTTGCGCATTACGCACTTTCACGCATGCATCGTAGCAAAAGAAATGACACCAATTTGTCATTTCGGCATCGTCTTCTCATTTTTTTTGTTTTTTGTTTTTCAATATTATAATATTGTAATATTCGAACTTCAAATCGTTTTCATTTATCACTACAATCAACTTTGTATCATTGTTCAACTTCCATCGTCAATTTCAATTTCTCTCACGCATTATCCACCTCCGTTCCTGTCGGTTTGTTTTATTAATTTTTTTATTTTTTTGTTATTTTTCTTTTTTGTGCATTTCTCATGTAATATATACCTCACGATTATGAATAATTGATTCTACGCGCGAAAAATTAAAAATGATCAAAACCACTTCCGAACGGATGGAACTTCGCGACCGGCAGCTGCAATTGTGAGAAGCAATTTTCTCTTCTCGCGAGTTATGAATTTCAGCTCGTACTTTTATGATTCATCAAATTATCCTAGATTTATTCCGCGTTTGCGCGCGGGTTACACGTATGCAACTGAAAAAAAGACATTAAATCTTTCGTGCAATTCGTAACACGTCGGAATATCAGATCGATATGCAACCAATCTTCCTGTCAGTCAAACAGCGGATCACCGCGGGTCTAAGAATATCCATCCATCTCGGGTTTGGTTTTCAAGTCAAGAGAAAGTCAAGCAAAGTTCCCTTTCTCATCTTCATTATTTCCCCCCTCCCCCCTCCAAAAAAAAGCCGATCTCGTGGCTAACGTGCTCGCGAGAAACATCTCCTGGCTGTTGCGGCTGAATCGCTTTGATCGGAAGAAAAAAAAAAGAATTCAAGTAAAATGTTTCGGTGTTCAATAAGATACCTTCGACTCTTGCCCTTCTTGTGCCCCTCTTCCTTTGGTTTCATCTCCTTTAATTATTGTGAGAGTTATATGCGCCGTCCTCAACTCCTCTGCTACTGCCCCCTCTCAAAGTTGCACTCTGACTGTCTTTTATCGTACTCCTTCTCTATTATATTTGTATCAATCACACTGGCCTTGGACTCCTCCTATCTCGGCACGACATTATGCTACTACCTCTACTACTTCTCTACTACTACTACTTCTACTACTACCACTCAAAACTCCGATCGTTCGGCATACCGCAACTCCCGTAAAGTCGCAGCCAAAGTTGTTGTTCAAAAAAAGAATGGTAAGTCCCCGTGTTGAGAGCTGACGACTTACTTTCTTGAAAGAGCCAAGATTTTTTCTTCTTTTTTCGAGCGTGCCAAGAGTAACCCAAAACGAGAGAGATTTTTTTATTTTTGTCTTCTTTCTCTTTTTGTACACATATATATATATATATATATATATTTTATATATGTATATATTTACAATATATATTTGTGGTATATATATGCATATATATACACACATACATATCTTAACTCTTTTTTTCTATTTTGCTAGTGTTTTCTTTTTTTTTTTTTTTTTTTTTTTTTTTTTTTTTTTTTTTTTTTTTTTTTTTTTTTTTTTTTTTTTAATCTCGCGTCACGTCGGTGCGCTTCATGAAGCGTTCTGCCAGAATCGGAATATGTTGTGGTAATATGTTGTGCGTGTGTTTTGTATATTCGTTTTGTCGATTCTCTTTATACCTATGCAATTCTTGTAAGTAATCTACCGTGGGTCGACGCAGAACAATATTATGAGTCTCTACTTGCAACTTTATTGTTGACGTTATGACATAAATTTATGATCACCATTGTGTATATAGCTTTTGGCATGAATGTAAATTAGTTTTATCGTATATTATTCTTGAGGTTACATTTGTTATTACATACGTAAATACATTTCTGCGAACATGCACTTTTTACATTTAACTTCTTCGACAAAGAACCGTATATACTTTGAAGTTTACACAAACTCCGGTGGATTTCAGTGAATGATAATAGCAAAACATGAACGCCAAACATGAACGTACCGCGCGGCAGTTATTTTCTCGTTTAAGTGAATTTTTTTTGTCTTTGTTCGTTTTACATCTCTGTCTATACTTATACATATTTCTATCTTCGTCATCATCTTCTATTTCCTTTAAACGTGTTATATATGTATATAACCATGTTCTCCGACTTCAGATTGAGCAATAACATTTATAACTATACCATTAATCGTCAGACAACACGCCGATGAACGTTCCGTTTTCACTTTTCGTCACCTTTCCGTTTTTCCTTCCGTTTTGTACCGGCTTCTGTTGTGTCACACACATCTTTCCGCTTTTTTGTACCCCCTGTTTGTCTATTTACACGCTGAATTAATTGTCACGATAATCTCATCTATTCTTCTTTCTATCCATCTAATTTTTATTAACATTTTTTTTTATCTCTATTGAAATTTTCCTGCTTGCTTTTTGACGCTTTTCGACGATCAACTACATACTGTACGTACACAAGATATGCATCGAATCTCTAAAAAAAAATATTCTAAAAGAAATTTATTATTTTCCTAATTTAAAGAAAACCGTCAGAAGTAATTAATATGAATAACTTAATGATATGCGGTAAAGCATATGAAAATCACTCAAGATTTGATAAAACTTTTCTCTTCTGATATTTCACGGACTCTTTTTCTACATACACCTGTCGCGCTATCGAATCCAAAGTAACGTCACGCACAATGGAAAATATAGTCCTCTATACACGGTCTCGTAACTTGGAGAATATCGTCGTTCGCAATAACAGCAGATTCACGCGAATTTATGCTCTCGTCTCGAGAAGAGCTTCGTAAAGCTTCTCGGTGAATTAATCAAGAAAGTTCAGTGAATATATACATCCCATTTGATCGTTCGGTCTCTTTCTCTCTTTCTCCTCTCTCTCTCTCTTTCTCTCTCTCTCTCTCTCTCTCTTATTTTTGCTTTTGCCCTCGCTCGCGCTTCTTCTTTCATACAGAATTTAGCCGACGAATTTCCGCAATGCATTCGTTACGACGTTCGCAACACGGTTTTACGACTTGGAGAAATCACCCTCTCTCCTCGCCCTTCTCTGTCATCCCCGTATCTCCACCTCGTTTGAGTTTCGCTCGTTTGACTTGACTTCGGTTTATTTGCGCGCTTTACGATGCAGCGTGAGATATCTCGCTCTCTTGTGCGCGCATATGAGTGAGCGTGTGTGTATATATGCGCGCGCATCCTGCAGAATGTATGTATGTGTGTCCGCTTGCTCATTCTCTTACAACGTTCGCACGACGAGCGCACATTGGACGCTCTACTAACAACGCTTCCGGTTTTATGGGCATGACCAGTTGTGTGCCGGGTTTCGTCCGTCAGATTCCTCTGATACGGAGTCGCCGAGAACGATCTCGGTATCTATCGATATCTCCGAATATTCGCTTGTTCTACTTTAATTCAAAATGGATATTCGACTTTGTGGCGCGTACGTCCGTTAAAAAGTAAAATAAAATTCTTTCTCGTAGACTTATAGATACGTGTGATTAACGATGAAAAGTTAAAAAAAGTCAGAAAAAAAAAGATGCGGTTTTATAGACTCGCGTTTTGAAAGATTAATGATGAACTTGAAAATAGTTGATTTCATTATTATTTTAAGATATTAATAAAGTTTCGCAACCGTCTATCATTAACATTTGTCGAAAGCCGCTTAAGCTCCCTCAACTTTTTATCTGATTTACTAAATATCGACGAAAAATCGGTACGTTTAATCTCCCGAGTTGCGTGCTCGTCACTGTTGTAAATCGTATTTAATTAATCATAACGCGATCGACAAGATTTCTGACAATTTCCGATCAGCTCCCCGAGAGCTTTCGCTGTTTTCTCCTTACATGCCGCTCGCTGCAGATCCCATTGTCGCTCCTTGTGTTCGTGTCGTCCCGCGTTCGCGATGCTCTCCCCGCACAGAAATTTGTTTGGGATTTCTTTGGAAAGTAGTTAGATTTTCTAAACATATCTTGGATTCTCCGTGGAAATTCTATATTGAT
>QVNZ01006132.1:0-37536 GCA_014825645.1 Pseudomyrmex dendroicus | reverse complement strand
TGCTCTCGCAAACGCCGACACGTCATATCGCATGATCAATTAAAACAATCAAATGCAAGATATATCCGCGAAAAGTTAAAATCCGTTTTCTTTATCGACTCTTCTCTCTCTTTGCACGATTTCCTCCCTCTTTTTGTATAAATTTTAATCGCACTTGCAATTTCAACATTTCTGGAAATTTGAAAAAAAGTTTTAATCGATAAAACTGATAATGCGGCTACACCTACATCTCAATTAAATCGATAAATCGAGATTGTCGGGAAAATTCCGTATTCTATATATCTATATATCTAATCGTCTCTCCTCGCGTCTCTTCCCGATCTTATCGCTGAATCACCCAATGGGACAAAGTAAATCAAGTGTTGTATCGATTGGAAATAGCGAATCGAAAACATATTTCTCGTTTGCTTGTTGAAAAAAAGGTTCGCGAAGACGCGGAAGATCGCACGCGAGATCCTGCTGCGGCGGCGAGGATCTGCAGAGTCTGCAGACGGTTAATCTGATCGGACGCGGTGGGGCCGGAAGCGGTGGTCGGCATCGCAGCCCCAATTCCACCTCGGGTGGACAGAGTCAAGATTTACTGGCGTCCATAGTGGACTACAGGCGCCTGGTGTTCATCAGCTCGGACTCGTCGTCCGGTCGTGAGGAGGACGACGCGGACAGCAGTTGCTCGAGCTCGTCCTACCTGAACGGACTGCCGCGCAACAGCGGCCATTATCATCATCACGCGCAGTCGCTCGAGGACTGCGACTGGGACTACTTCGAGAGCGGTTCCCTGCCGTTGCCGACGACGCCAATCGCCAACGTCGGTGTCACAGCGGACGCAGCCGGTGTCGGTCAAAACGTTTGGAGTTGCTGCCCGGGACGCGGTTCCGGCGCCTGTCAGGTACGATTCTTGAATATTGATAAACAGTGACAAGAGAAGGAAAAAAATAATCATTAATTTTATTACATTCTCTTTTAATTGAAAACTTTTCGAACATGTAATCTTTATATAAAATTGTTACAAAATTACTAACTTCTACATATATAGAACACAACAAGAGCGCGCCATCAATGTTGTGACACATGTTTTAACTCGTATTTTGAAATTATCTCACACTATCGTGAGATAATTACCATAATAAATCATGTAATCTCAAACTGTCAAAGTTGTGACACAAATAGCGGAAAATCAATCAGCGCCGCGGAAAAATGTCAATAATAAACATCGAAATAAATCGAGAGAATCAACTCTGATTCCTAACACGCGCTTTTTACAGTAGGATTTCTTTTTACAAAAAATTTCAGCGTATATAATTTCGTCTGATTTTTTAAATTAAAGTTCGAAAACTTCACAGATCTTTCGGTACGCTAGAACAAAATACCACGTTCAAATAATCTTCTGTCATTTATTTGTAAAAAAAAAAGACAATTTTACGAGTAATAACAGAAGAAAAGAATAACGCGCGGCGAGAAAAAATGTTTTTTTCATGGATATGAATTTGTGTCATATGTATATACATGTGTACCGGGTGCTGTACGCGCCCGCGTTTGACAAACACATTGCTACGCAACTAAATTAATCATTCACGTTCTACTAGCGAAGAGAGTCGCGCACAGCACGCGGAATTCACGGTCACACATTGTCAATAAACCGTATGCGCGGTACTCGTATCGAACGATACGCCTCATGCTGATTATGCCGATCGATAAGCGCTTTCGTAGCAAATTATCGCTGCTGAATGCCGAGCTGTTAATCCATTTCTCATTAATCATCATTTCTATAAGCGAAACAGTTTTGAGACACGAAACGAAAACTGTTGTTTTAAGTTAATAGATTATTTTAACGAGAATTATATGTACTTCAATTAAAAATTTTCAATCAAAATTTAATTGAAATCTTTAATGAGTAATGTCCGGAAAAACAAATTCATGGTTTTGAATAATGTCAAAAATGTTAAGAAATTTGAAAAAAAACTTGAAACAATAGAGTGTTTTTTTGAATGGAAATCGCGATGCCATTGTTTTATCGTTCTATCAGGCTTGCGGCGGTTCCCGAAGTGCGAACGTCCTCCCAGTGCCGGTGCCCATACCGGTTCCGGTTCCTTACCCGGTGCCGATACCGGCCGCACTCTGGACCGGTGATTTCGCGGCGGCCGCATCATCGATGATAAGCCGCGGCGAAGGCCATTCCGAGCCGGGAAGTCTAAGACTACGAGGTGATCCCGCAGCGCCCTGGTTCGCCTGGCATCCGCGCTTCAATCAACCCTTACATGGCGCACGTCTGGATCCCCAGCTTGCCAGCACCTTCGATCCGGCCACTTGCACCTTTCGCCCGCCGGATCAGGTGATGGCACCGCAATTGTACGACGCGATAACCGAAACGGCGACAGCACCATCGACTCTCGAATCTTCTCAAATGGGTGGTCAAAATGTGAGAGACGACGCGAAAATCGTCACGAAGACTGAAGAGCTCAAGAAAGAGGAGACCTTGTCGAAAGACATCAGCGAATCCAGTTCCTCCAGCATAAATAACAAATCGAAGCCGAAAGAGATACAAAATAGCGAAGCGAAGTGCAAGGAAGACGACGAAGAGATAGATGGAACAAACGATGAAGCCGCTTGCGATGATTCCTTGTCGTCGTCTTTCGAGAGAAGCGCCCAGGAGATGTATCAGCGAGAGGACTCGGGCAGCTCGTCCGGAAGATCATCGGCGGACAGCAGCGACCTGGAAGACGATTCCAGCTCGCATAGATTCTCCAGGGTGTTCGTTGTTAATGACGACTCGCTCACCAGCGACAACGATATCGAAGACAACGAGGAAGACGATTCGGATTCCGCGGCCGAAGGTGGAGTGACCTTGAAACGCATCATCTCGATTCCCGAAGAAGAATCTGTGGTGTTGCAACACGTAAGACTGCTGAACGACGAGGATGCAATCGTGGAAAGTGAAACCTGCAAAGATAATCTGGAAGAGCCCGATGGCCGTTCCAAGGCCTATGTGGTCGACAATCGTCGCGACGAGGATAATAAATTGCCAGACAAACCTGTTGCCAATTCGAACGAGAAGCGAAAAAGTCGCGTCAAGAAAAATGAGACCGGCGACAAGCGAATTCCTCTCTTGCTACGACACAAATCGATTGGCGAAGAGGCGTATTTAGCGGACAACAACGACTGTTCCAATAATCGAATCGAACTGAAATCCATCAGAACACTCGATCCTGACAGTATCAATTCGTCGGTAGCTACTTCGAATACAAACGAAAAATCGGTTTCGGAAGTACATGCTTGTGAAGAGAAGACAACCGAGACGTCAAAGATTTCGCAGGATGATCTGATCGAGCCAAAGTCACCTTCCAGCGACGTCTGGGACCCCACCATCGTTCCGGATTCCCTCGAAATCTCCGGAGTCACTTCCGAAGTTTCGGTTCTTCAAGCGGACAACGTCGACAGCCAAGACAAATTTCAAATTACTACCGATAACGAAATCTCGCGCTCGATAGTAACAAATGATTACGAGAAGCGAGGAGATAAGTCATGTTTATCAGAGACAAGTTGCTCGAATGGCGACGTTATCGTTGACGCGTCCACTGACAGTTGCACCAGCAATGAGAGCAACATCACGGGAAGCGAGGTGAGCAGCGACGAGCTTCACGAGTACGAGGTAAATCGGTCCGAGTCATCCTTCGATTTCATCAAGCAGGTCGCCGCGATCAACGACGAACTGCTGCACCAAATCGGCCGAAGGAAGACGGACGACACGTCGAGAAACATCAGGGAGAACAGTAATTTGTACGGTAATCGTGATAACGGAAGGAGTTCCATGATGACTAAGAGCTGCGTCAATCGAAGCGAGAGGTCGATCAGCGAGCGGTCTTCGAACGATTCGACGACAACGGAGGCGGTGATCGGCGGTGTGAAGTACGACAACGGCGATGACGAAGACGACGACGAGGGTTATCGGTCCGTTATGTGTCGTCGCGACGGCGGTGGCAGCAGTGACGGCCAAGATGGCGAGGCGGGAGACAACGACCCAGCGGTGGGCGAAGAGCGGGCAGGAGTAGTAGTCGACGATGTGGGCGATGCGATCTCCACCGGCAGGATTCAGGAAAGGCTGGGGAGCGCGGAGGAGCAAGACGACGCAAGCAGCAAGGTGGATACTGCGCATGACGGCCCGGTGAGAGGCGAGATTACAGCACAGGTGGGAGGAAGTGGTGATGGTAACAATTGCGCCAGTGACGGTAGTAGTAGTGGTGAGAGCCCCGAGGAGGGGAGCCCGACACGATTTCGCTCAGTCGAGCGACGTCCGTGCACTCGGCAGGAGAATGGCCCCCCAGCTGATAGCCAAGCGTTGGTCAAGGATCTTGCGAGAGACTCAGTCCAATTCAACAGCAACAACACCAACAACAACAGTAGCGGTAATAATAAATACAGAAGCCTCGTGATGATCACTCAGGAGGCGTCTTATCAGCCGGTGAGCGTCGTCACGTCGGACACGACGACGCTGTTGCAACCGGACGAGACTCATCTCGGAAATCAGAAAGGTCTCGCCGGTTATTTCCAACTGGCATTGGAAGCGACCAGCGAGCAACCTCGCAAGAACGCTCCGCGTAAGCCGCTGATGGTGAAGAGGCTACCAGCCGCGGTGTCCGGCGTTGGAACAAATCATCAGTCGATCGAGCTCGAGGCGGATAGTGGTTTGAGTGTCGGTAGTGCCAGTGAAAGCGACGACGTGTCCGTGAAGAACGCGCAAAAACCGCTCAATTGTTGGCAGGAGAATGCGGATGACGTGTCGAAGGAACGTTCGGTGTCAGAGTGTCGTGAGAATACGCGCGCACGTGCCTCATCGCAGTCCAGCGATGACTGTTCCGGTTCTGTTGTAGTTAGCGGAGTTGTTATCCTTGAAGACGGTCTGGCAGATGACGATTCCTGGGTGGAGGAAGTGTCTCATGATGAAGACGAACTTGGAGGAACCACTGCCACCGAAGAGAGCTCCGAAGATGAAGCTAATAACTTTGGAGATCGTGAAGAGGAGCTTAGAGGTTACCGAAGACAAGCGATCGACTTTACCTTACACACCATCGTCGAGGAATCTTGCGAGGAGAGCGAAACGGAGCCCAGTCTGGCTGCGGGTAGTCCCTCGAAGAAGCCGAGACCACCTTCCGCTTCGGAATTGGAAAAATACTTCTTTTTCGGACTAGGTGGCGAGGGAAACAACTCCAGCATAGGTTCGCGCGAAGTTGACAGTCTGTCGGAAACCTCTTCGATCTATTCCGAAGGATTAGAGTCGCTCGGACAGGACGAGGTCAACGGCAGTGGTCAGAACCAGGACAGATCAAACACCAGTGACGGCTTCATGAATTCTTCCCGATTAGAAAAGTATTATCTATCAGAATTCCTTGGTTTCGATCAGGACAGAAGAGATTCTGACGGCTCGGTAGGAAGCGATTCCGAGGGTAGACCCAGTCCGGAAGCGCAGAGAAGAAAAAAATTGGTGCGCGCAAGAGGCACAGGCAGATCCCACAGTTCTTCCTTGGACAATCTGTTGGCTCTTACGCAGAGCTCGCAGAACTTGAGCTCGCAGAATTCTCTTCAGGATCTGAGTCTCAATCAGGACACGCAGGAAACTCAGTCTGAGGATTCGTCTACGGAGACCGATGGCACCGAGGACGGTCAGAGCGCCGTTTTCGGCACGGACGGCCAGTTTGACACGGTGAAACGCAAGAAGAAAAAGACACGAAATCTGGGAACTCAGAGCCCGCGTGTTCCAGACGATCGGAACAAAACGCCAGAACCCAGCAGAGAACTGACGCTGATGAGCGAAATTGTGATGGAGAACGAGAACGAGGCGATAAACTCGGAAGACTCGGACAGAGCGAAGACACCGCAGCCGGAGTCCGTTCTGTCCTCGTCTTCGTCGCCGTCCACACTCATCAACAGCAACAACACGCTAAATTCCCCGTTATCCTCGCAGGCAGACTCATCGAGAAACTCTGTGCTGGCGAATCTGAGCGACAGTCAACGATCGAAGCAGCAATCGCGCGACTCGGGTTTCGTCGGCAGCTGCGACGATCTTCTTCAGCATCAGAAATTTCCCGACGACAGTCAAACGAATAACGCTGAAACCGATCAAGAAGGCGGCAAGGATCGCTCTCTCAACAAGATCTCGGAGCATCCTCAAGATTCAAGTCAGTGCGCTACTGAAACGGTCGGCACGGAGAGGAACAACGTGACGAAACACTCGGTAAATCACACGAGCCTGCCGCACTTGGCGAACGCGTCGCTGTCACGTAAGGACAGCTTCAACAACTGGTCCAGCGACGAGGAGACGAATCTCATGATGTCGAAAATGCGACAGTTCTTCAAGACGATGGTAGCCAACACGAACGGTAGCCAAACTCAGGGACAGAATGTCGCCAGCACGAATTCCAGCGGCGCTTCCCCGGCGCCGAGTCCGCGACTCGCTGGATACACCTCCAAGACGCGAGTCTGCGCTCAAAATCGCACAAAACCGCCGCAGTTGGTGTACTTCGAGAACGAACTCACGCGACTGATGAAAACGGTTCCGGGGATTCGCGACGAGCAGGTGCGCGAGATCGTCGAATATCTCAGTTCGGAGGACACGTGGTCGGATTCCTACGACAGCTCGGACTACACCAGTTCCGATCTCGAGTGCGCCGCCGGAGGTCGCAGATCCGCGTTGCAGGAGCAGATCTCGCAAAGCTGTCAGCAGATTATCAGCAAATTCGACACTACCTCCGGTGACGCAACTCTGTCGGACAAGGAGAAAGAACAACTCAAAGGATCAGGATCGGAAACAGGCACCGTGATACAACCCGCACCTTATTTAGGCAGAGACACCGCTTTCGTCTATCAGAAGCTGGTACAAAGCTTCACGAAGATGACCGGCGACGGCGTGAGCTCGGACGCTAACTCGACGCCGCACAGCAGCCCGCCCTTGATCGCTAAAGTGATGCATCACATCGGCAGTCGGCTGGTGGCGTTGATGCACGAGGTTTCGGAGGGCGGTCCAACCGCGCAACATCATTCCACCACCTGGCGACGATATTCCCAGCATCACCGAACTCCATCCTCGGCGTCCACCACCGAAGACGACGAATCAACATCCGATTCCACCAATACACCTTCGTCGGCGCATTTGCAATTGCCAAGATCGAAGTCGCACGACCCTCTATTGCTAATCAACAATCATCCGGTGGCTTCCACCGGTCAGGAGGGAGAAGAACGAGAAGCAAGCGATTACGAGAGGTTCTCCTGGCGCGGTAGCTTCGAATCCGCGCTGATGGCCGCCGATTCAAGAACGAAGCTGAGCCTGTTGGCGTGTTCCGGTGACGTAAGTGGTGGTGGTGGCAGTGCTAGTGCGAGTGCTCTCGCCGCGAAGCGTCGCAGCGCCGGTGATCTGCTCTTCAATCCGAAGAGCTTCTCCAGGGAACAATTGGACCGAGTGAGAAGCTGCGGTTCGATCGGCGGCGGGAGCGGGGGTGGAATAACTAGCGGCGGCGGTGACGGCGGCGGTGGTTCCGTCGAGGAGAGGATCTGGAGCAACCGAAGATCTTCCGTTCCCGATGCTAATACCAGGGGAGAGTCAGGTGAGTTTGAGCGTAACCACTTCTTTGTGTATGTGTGTGTGTCACACACACACACAGAATGCAGTGTGCGTTTCACGACGCGCGAAGGGATCTTCCGTGGATCATGTTACATCGGCGGAAACGGCGGTAATTGGCATTGCGGGTCGATCTTGCCTCGCCGACTCTGCCAAGGCAATCCCATTCGAGATTGTTCGAGCATTCTCTTTCCGCATTTACGCTACGGCGGCGCGGACTGACCACGATAGCCACAGTTATGTTTGGATCTCTTATCCGATATACAATGGGGTTGTATTTTATTTTATACGTGTAAAGTGAATGCGCGCGCCACGCGCAGCTCGCACGGGTTTTAATTCAGTTTTGTTGTACTTGCATTAGCGAATCGGAATTAAGAAGCGTGGAAAATAATTCTTGCGTATTTTGCGCCGCACGCGATTTCGACTCCGAGATTTATTTACAACCGCGAGAGAAGAAATAGCCTCGCTAATTATAAATAATGAAATTAAACACAGAGAGAAATCTAATAGTGTCGAAATAAAAAAAAAAAAGAACGGAAATAATAAACTATCGTGCGAGCTCTTAGTTAAATAGAAAAGAAAATTAGATCATTATCAAATTTTATTTACCTTGAAATCGCATCGCGCCAGGTGCGTCGGCCGGTGACGAAGATACCGAGGACGAATTGGAATACAGCGGTGAATCCCGTGCAACAACTCTTCCACGTGGTATGCAATCCGCGATCAGTGCAGCTACCAATTCCCTGCCGCGACTACCCGCGTCGACCGCGACGACCGGTCTGACAACAACGACGTCGTCAGCGGCGACGGCGGCGGCGGCGTCGTCGTCGTTATCATCGCCGATGCACAAAGCGCACAGTGTCTATCACTTCCTGCCACAACACAGCGGTGTCAAATCCGCCCGGTATCGACCGCCTGGTTTTGCAAGAAACAGCAATGTCGGACCGGGTGCTATTGGCGGTGGACCTAAACGTGCAGTCAGTGCGCCGGGTCTTCAGGTTTCCGGCTCGCAATCCACCGGAAAACGCGACAGTTCGAGGTCGAGGAGACAGCAGACAATGTCACTTACTTCAGGTACGTGTCGGTCTTTTGTTTTTTCCTCATTTTCTTTTGACTTTGTGACGTTGATTGCATCAAGTCTGTGTTTACATTAATATTTTTCTCACATATATTTTTCACAGAATTCCGAAATGTGATTTTTAAAAAAGCAATCAATTCAGTTTTGATCAATATAATAATTGTTTTTTATTTTATTTGTTTTTTCTCGAGTACATTGAAAATATCTTACAATTAGACTTCGATTTTTTTGCTCTCTCTGCGTCTATATTTCTGATTTTGCTCTCAATATTGTTATTATCTTACTCTGCACATTATTTCGACGAAAATGTGTATATATTTATTGCATAGAATAAAGATAAACCGGAGAATGTGCTTCTCACGTTTAAATCTGAAAACGCGTTTTAAGTGACGGGTAGGAGAAAGCGCGTGGATGAAAGGAAATTCGGTCGGAGGTACGAATGATTCCCATGTGATAAACTAGAGACGGTCCCCGCATCACGTCACGCATACACGGTGCAGCGTGCCATGCAAATGAAAGTTATATACGTGTGGAATTATGCGGCGAGTTTTTAAACGAAAGAAAACTGCACTGTCGAGAAGAAAACTCGTTTTTAAAAATAATGTCAACTTAGATCTAACGAACCAAGCTGTATTTTTTTTTTAAACGCTCGAGTTTATGTCTGAAATCATAAAAATATTCACTTCGGATATAAAGTCGGAGAATCTGTCATTGAACGATTAAAACCGTGAAATATCTGAAACAAATACACGTGATTTTTTTCTGCAAACGTCAGCGATACGAGTAGCGCGGTGGCAAAGTGTTTTGTTCTTCGAAGACTCACGTAAAACGTTGCGAAAAGCGGGACATAGTTGCGAAAGTGCGCTACTCGTTGCGTGAAATTTAATGTAACAACAAACCCGAGTTTACAGCGCCTCCTCGCGCCTCTTCGTTGCAATTTGTCTCTTTCTGATTAACGAAAATGAATTTAATTGCGATATGTTACGTCAGTGTTATTCATTACATCACGCGTCGTAAAGTTTTATTTTCCGGACACCGGTGGTCTTCCCGACTGGTTTCTCGATTGTGCGCGCGGCAACCTCTCTCTGGAAAAAAAGTACCTTTTTTTATCTTTCCGCCAATAAAATTTCAGTTATGTATATCTCGCGGGGAGGAAAAAAAACGGAAGAGAATATATATAAATAGAAAGTCGATTTCATCAACGTGTTGAAAATTATGTGCGCGAAGATATGAAGTGTAAAATCATATTTACATGCTTTTACGGGAGAGAACTTTAACACGTAGTTTTTCTAATTTTAGAAAAATCGATGTGTGTAAATTAACACACAAAAAACAAACAACCCTGTATGTCCTCGAACCCGGTCGAACAAATTTACATTGCGAGGTAATGAATTCTGTAAATGAATTAAAACCAACAAGAGAGCGCTCATCTCAACCGCGCTAAACAACGCTTTTACGCGCGCGATAAGTAGAACGCGCGCATTGATAATACGCTGCGATCGTTCAGCTGCTCGTTCAAGTGTAACAGGTGCAACCGCCTTATTACGAGATTTCTCTTCTTCTTTTTTTTTTTTTTTCTAGAATCTCTGTCGGATTCCCCGCGATTGTGACCGACGTGTCGTCGCCGGGTTCGTGCGACAATCGATAAAGCCACGTAAACCAACCACTCCTCGCGTACCTACCTTGCACGCACTTCGCACGCACGTTGAAAACTATATATAGTGGCGTGAAAAAAATAATACATTATATAAATAAGTAAAGTGCACGCGCAACAGCGGTGCGCGCACGTTGCACGCACCGTGAGAATCGCGAGCGGTTTTATAAAACGGCTTTGCGATAGTTTTCGTTGTGCAGTTTGCACTTTATATAACAGCCTATCGATCCGGATATATCGCAACATTTGCCGAGCATTGACCTAGTCCAAACGCGAACGTAAATATACCCTTTCGATAATAATCTCTTACGCGCCGTTTTTTTTTTTTTTTTTTCCCCGCCCGTGTAACAAGTTTATTGCAGTTATCGTGCACGTATGGAGCAACGCAAATGTGTCAATTATATCCGATTTTTTATCGGGGCGCCATTATTCCTCGAGCGCGCATTTGTGATATTGACTTACAATTCCGTTGAACTCTGTCGCGAATTGCAGCTAATGAAATTGAGGTCCTTGCCACTCCCAACTGGCGCCTGCCTATCCTGCCGATCGATAACGGGGCTAGCTACCCTCGCAACTGGCTCGCGGCTTCTGTGGTTTACGCCAAATATCTCGTATATTCGAGAAATCGTGTTGAACTTCCGCACAACGTTCCTTCCTCGAATGTGCGAAGACGAAAAGAATTTCAAAATGTGAAACATATCGCGCAAAGCGTTTGAGAAACGTTCGCTACTTTTCGAATGCGTGTCAAGCTTTTTTGCGCAATTGCTAAAACGGTTTCCCGTTGACAACCGTGAAATATGGTGTTACGCTTCTGCGCCCGTCGCGCGTATACTTTACTTCCATTTTAGAACTTTCACGATGGCGATCGGCATTTGCCAGGTCGTGAAAAAAAAACGCGCACGCAAACAAATCGCTCGGCTTACACACATTTGGTTTTCTAAATTATGCATGTAAAAGTGTAAATAAGCATGTAGAAATAAATTTAAATGTAAATGCGCGAACATATATATAAAACGCGAAACAAAAACTACCTATATATTATACTTTACGATTATGTCATTTTTATTTAAAAGCGTACTGTGTGAGCGCAAACTTTTTTTTTTTTTTTATATCTCAACAATTATTTATGTCCACGCTTCGCGATAGAGTAATTCGATAATTGCCAAGGCGAACTACTGCACATTTGCGGTGAAAGATAGTGACTCGCGAGCGCCGCGTATTCCCTTCGATGTGGTTCTGGCGAATAACTCCGGTAGTAAGTAAATTTAATTGCACACGGATATACGTAATAGCGTTTTCTAAGGGAAAGGTAAACGGAGTGGGATTGGATGCGGAGGATATCGCAAGTAAAACGGAAACAAATATAATAAAAGCTTTCTTGTGTTTCCTCAAGAGAATTGAAAAAAAAAAAAAAAAAAAGAAAAAACAAACCTGAAATATCGTGTCGTACGCGAAAATACAGATGTGCAGGTAATTACGGTTTAATTACGTGATCTCTTTTAAGACCTTGCTGTCTACGTTTGGCCGACGAGCAATTCGTCTGATCAATCGAGATTGTAAGTTTTCTCGGTGTCAGGCACAAAGCGCGCTGGTAGAACTTTCACCCACAATGCCACAGTATACGTGCGTAGTACTATGTCCCAGTTATGACGTTCTCATGCGTGCACGCATGCACAAGTTCGCTTGAATAACGGGCGTGTTGTGTTTCTCTCCGCGCAGGAAGCGAGATCCGGATCGCCCCCGCGGACAAAAACAATCCTAGAGAGGTCAAATTCCGGAAGAGAGACGCAATCTTCTTCGGTCAAACGCGCCGCGCGAGGAAAATATATCGAAATCGAAATTACGCGCGATGTACATTTATAAATATATAAAAAAAAAAAAAATGTTTCCTTGCCGCGCACTTTCTGTCGCGGACGATGAAGTGCGACGTAGGCGGTCATTAAGTAATTTTTCTCGGACGAAGCGTAGAAAGACACTTGGCGATATGCGTTCACCTTGACACACATTTCACCTAAACCCGTTCGCAAAACTTCTCTCGCACGTTCGATCGCACGTTGC
The DNA here is from genome assembly GCA_014825645.1 of Pseudomyrmex dendroicus. Lineage (NCBI taxonomy): Eukaryota > Metazoa > Arthropoda > Insecta > Hymenoptera > Formicidae > Pseudomyrmex > Pseudomyrmex dendroicus. The sequence goes on along the minus strand of QVNZ01006132.1, from coordinate 25,140 downwards.
CGCATCGCGAGAACGTTATCGCACGGACGCGCGTCGAATAGGACAGGCCGCCGTTCGCGCGATTATATCTCTTCGAAGCGGCGGCTATCGGCGAACGAACGGCGTTATCTAACATTTAATTGCTCGCGTTGCTCGAACGTTACTCAGCGCGATGCACAACACAACGATGCGATTAAATCTCGACGCTTCTTCCACAGGAGATAGAAGCACGAGTGTCGCGGCATTCGCAACGCTCGTTTACAGCTGAGAAACGTTTTTATCTTTTCTCGTAAATTTTCCGCGTACGTACGTACGTACGGAGAAAAAACTTGCACGTGTGTTTGCGGGCATAGCACGCATATTCGCGCTTTCTAGCAAGCGTTACACGACGATTTGAATACAGTTACTTTTTACCGATAGAAATTAAACTTCTTTTGAATAAAAAAAAAAAAAAAAATCTCTTATAGCAGTACATTGAACTTGACGTACGTCTTTCGATATGCGAGAGGTTTTTGCACGCGCAAAAACTGCGCACTTTTCCATGCGGACGGGAAAAAAAAACTTTTTGAAGACAATTATCATTATCAAAACTCGCGCGCCAGATACGCCTGGACCTTGAACGTGGAAGCTGCTGGCACGTATTGTTCCTGTAAAGCAGGAAGCGAATTATCGTTGCTCTTGTTCCGTTTGGTATAAGAGCGAACACATATGAATGAATTCGGTCAGTATACGGCTTCTCGCTCTGCATCGCGCGTTTTTAGAAATGTGTGTGTACGTTGTTTAGTTATTATAAAAAAAAAAATAGCAGTCAGAAAATGCGATATTTAATCAAAAACGCGCTCGCTTAATTTAACTAACTCGCATTGCGCGCGTAAATCGAGACGAGAAGATCGCTACGAGTCTAACAAGTTTGAGAACAAAAAAAAAATGGCCAAAGCAAGTGCTCGATACTCGAGTTTCAATGAGCCCTCCGTCGGAGGCTCTCGGACCGTTGAGAAAATCGCGCAACGTTTCGGCTCGAATTGGCTGCTCGAATGTTGCTGCGGTTCTTGTTACGCAAAACCGGCCTCGCGTCGAAATAATAACACGAACGAGACGTCCGACAAAGAGATCTCAGAACCCGCCGCTGAAACGTCGCGAATTTTGTCGAACGATATCACGGAACTGAAAGCGGACGGCGTTGAACTCGCGATTCTTTTGGCGAATAAGCGCAATTACGGAGAATCGAAGGATGACAAGTTTCCCGCGACGCAGAACGCCGTAAAGAACGAGGAAGAAGTCTCGTTGATCGACCGCAACGACAGCTCGTCGTCGATCTCGGATTCCAGGAGCAAATCTTCATCCAACGGCGCTACTCTGAGCGGCGGAATAAAGCGCGTGATCGACAGTTTACCGGTTCTTCCTAAGACGGAAAAGAAACCGTTGCCGTTGGCTACTTACGACGAGAAGAAAGCGTCCGATGAGACCGACTCCTCCGAGATAGGAAATCTCTTCGTCAAGTGCTCGAAGCGATGCAAGAAAGAGTCCGCGGCGAATATTCCTGAATTAGTACTGAGTCAGTAGAACTAAAGAGATGAATCAAATAACTTAAAGCTAAAGAAAACTTCGATCGTTTTGGAACAATATTGAGAGCCGCGATTTTATTATTGATTGGACTGATATGCATGTAAAATACGTAGGACATGTAACTTGTTTTTTTTTTGTTTTCTTTTTTTTTTGACTAAAATTAAGCTTCAACGTTGTATCTTCTCGGCGACTAATCGTTGTAATCCGACTCAGATTGAGTAATGTCATTCTGGTGACGTGTCACAGACGATGGAAGCAGTCTGTCGGAGGCGTGCAGCACGCCGATTATCGGAGCGGGATCGAGAGCGGGTTCTAGTCACACAGTCATCGATATGGACGACATGGATCCGGGCCATCTCGCCGCTCGCTCGTCTCTGTCGAGTCTCGGAGTAAGTGATTCAATTTTCATTTTGCAATAATTAATGCAAATTAATTGCAAAGCCCCCGTTATCGGTCAAACGCGATGTTTCGTCGCTCTGTAACAAAGAAAGATGATTCTTGTCAAAGAAAGATGATTCTCGTGTAAATTGTTCGATGAGGTGAGAAAAAATAGCTTCGCGCGATTGTGATTCCAGGCGCGTTCCGATTCGATGGCGTCGGTTTACAGCGGCGCGGGCGAGGGACGTTGCTGTCGTTCCGTGGTCGTCACAGGTGAGGTGGAGTTCGCTCTGCAGTACGACTACAAGAATCTGACGTTCGAGGTGCACGTGACCAAGTGCAAGAACCTCGCGCCCGTAGACGTGAAGCGTAAACGATCGGATCCGTAAGTTGCTCGCTCAATGTTACTTTTGCATCATGTGAACTTTGTATCTTTTTTATCTTTGTGTCTATTTCATATTTTGTAGAATTTTGTGAAATTTATATTAAATTTATTTATTTTTCATTAAGTTTATATTTTTTTCCATTGAAAAAACAATAAAATCTAATAGCAGAGAAAAATAAACAATACTTCTAAAAGTGTCTGATATTAATGAATATAAAAGTTATTTTTTTTTTTTAATAATAATTTAATTCTGAATATAAAACATTTTTTAACAAAAATGAAAAGTTAGAGATTAAGTAGACAATTAAAATTTTTACAATTTTCCACGTCTTTTTTTTTCACAGATACGTTAAGGTGTATTTGTTGCCGGACAAATCGAAGAGCGGCAAGAGAAAGACGAAGGTGAAGAAACATACGCTGAATCCGGAATTCAACGAAACGCTGAAGGTAAAGTTGTTCAAATAATGGAGATATATAATATCACTTGGCTTGGTTGTTCGCTGCTCGTTTGCATGACATTTAGAGACATTTCGGTTCGTTATTGCGCAATTTTAGTTCCATATGAGCTTAAGTGGCCTGGAAACGAGAACGTTGTGGCTAACAGTTTGGCACTCGGACATGTTCGGTCGCAACGACTTCCTCGGTGAGGTGCGAATGCCTTTGGAGAACAAGATATTCGACGATCCGACGCCACACTGGTATCCTCTTCAGGAGAGGGTAAGTCCGTCGCTACCCCTAATAATCGCGAAGTTCGACGTTGTTTTCAATTTTGAAAGTTAAATATATTTCAAATACTTTCTTATTCAGCGGAGAATGTCATTATGTATTTCTTTGATTGACCCAAACGTACGCTGCGACGTTAGAGCTTCTTTTGTAGAGCGCTTTCGATGTATGCTCATACATACTACGAGCGCATGTAAATGCATTTTTATGTGTGTAGATATACATCCCAGATAAACACGTTTTGAAACACGTTATTTATTAAAAAATTTTAAACGGAACATGACATTGTTAACAATCGTTCGCAGACGGAACCGTTCGACGATCCGGTCTCGTATAAAGGCGAGGTAATCGTCGGGCTGAAATTCGTGCCCCCGGACCCGGCGCAACAAGAACGCGATCGGGAAAACGGAGCGGAACGTGGCAAAACGAAGAAGAATTGGAGTCGCGGCGCACTCCACGTGCTCGTCAAGGAAGCTAGAAACTTGCAGACGCGCGGCAAAAATTCGGGCACCTGCGATCCCTTCTGCAAAAGGTACCATCTTATTGAACTTTTCAATTTGCAACATGTTTCTTGACGCGTGTTTCGAACTCAATTAATTTTCCATCTCTTCAGCTACCTACTGCCGGACAAAGGTCGATCCGGCAAGCAAAAGACCGGAGTCGTTCGTAGATCCTGTGGTTCGCCGGTGTGGGGTCACACTTTCATTTACAAGGACGTCAGTTTGCAGGAGCTGGCGGAACGCGGATTAGAACTGACAGTTTGGGATCACGATCGAATCGCCAGCAACGAATTTCTCGGCGGCGTTCGGTTTAATTTAGGCACCGGTATGTGAAGACTCGCAGAATTAAGAATATTATACAGTTCATTTATTTTTTTTTTTTTTTTTTTTTTTTTTTTCATATTTTTTCGACAGTGTCACATAAAATTTCTTCTCACGCACACAATGAACTTTGTTTTATCTGTTTCAGGAAAGCACTATGGAAAACCGGTGGACTGGATGGACGCGACCGGTCGGGAACTGTCTCTATGGCAGAACATGCTCGAGAGACCGAATTTTTGGGTCGAGGGCGCAGTGACGTTGAGGCCGAATTTACACAATCACGGGAAAAATGGCGGTTCTTAAAAGACGCGATAATCTTAAGTAATTTTTAATTTTTCCTTGTTCTGAATGATGAGGAACAATTCGGAATGTCGATTTAGTCGAAGTATGAATTGTACATATAGCTTTCTAGGAGCGTCGTGCTTCCGACGGACGTATTCTTTTTTTTAAGTGTTTGCAAACGAAAATCAGTGCCTTTGTGGAAACAACGTGCGTGTGTATAGTAATAATATTTCTGTACGAAAGAATATTTTTCTGCGAAGATTTTTCGATTCGACGGGCAAAGATCGACGATTTTTCGTCCCGAAATCGAAGACAATACATACGTCAATGTCGGTTTCGAACGCTCTAGTATTTTCATATGTAGCAATACGTAACTACGTATTACGAAATTTATTAAATTATCCTCTAATTTCTGTTCTCATGTTTATATTGTCTTTATGTACAATTACTTTTCCATATTTCTATATAAAGAGTTTTTTATATGTACCAAATTCTCTTATAGACACACGATTTTTCTCTATCATATTTATTTCATTTCGTGACGTGTTTGTATTTTCTTGGTTTCATTCCTCTTTTTGGATTTTATTTTGTCACTTTGACCGATTCGAGGAGTATACGAAAAAATGTGAAAGAATGTTTGTATTTTTACTATGTAAAAGACAAAGTTGTTCTCAAAAACCAATTTTGTTTCTTTGGTTAACACGTGTGTGATGAGAAAATTAATATAATGAAAAAGTAATTATGAAATAAGTAATATACACATTATAGTATAAATTAAAAATTATTACTTCGATACATTAAAAAAAAACTCTGCTAGTTATAAAAATAAAATATTAAAATATATTCGTTACTAAATTTTGGTTTTTGTTTGTTTCTGTTTTAGTACACAAAGCCGGTGTTTGTAATGTCAACATGTGTTATAATTGTCGTGCCAAATAATTCTTATCGAAAAGTGCTACTTCCTTCCCGCTATTTTTCATTATTACCTTGTGATTGTTACGCAACTTCCTCCCAGTTGTATGCAAGTTCCAGACGTATGCGTGCGATAAAACTTCGTGTAAGGCATCGACGACATAATTTTGAGAAAACACGTATTAGATTTTAGAAAAAACAAAAAAAAAAAAAAAAGAAACGCCCGAAACAAAAATTAAGAGTAAATGTGCGTCCGTCCAAACAGAGTTGATGATGTATATAATCATCAACGTATCCACGCGTATATGCATGGATACATCGCGTATTTTAAAAACGAACAAATCTTCACGTTGAGAAGTTCCAAACGTTGATTCACGAAATATTGCGATCGCGTATAAATTTCTATTGTTCTCTTTATATGAAGAGAATAATATATATCACTTTAGACGAGTGAATCGAGACGTGAGCTTCAGCGTTTGGAACGTCTGAACAACACGTTGTGGACACTTTTCTTTCTTGGAGAGAAAGATGCTTCCAGTGTGTACAATATAGAAAGAACGAACGAAGAAACTTCCGGGTGAAGGAACGGCATATTTAAGGAATTTAAATATATAAACCGTTTCCTCTCTCCCCTTCTCCCCTCCCCTTCTATTTAAACGAGTGTAATTCTCGTAGATGTTATATTTATATGATATACATATGTGTATACACACATGTGCAATTGTCAATTCTTGACGTCGCTGAAATTCTCTGAAAAGAAATTCACGCGCGAGGACAAGTTGGTGAAGCGGAGAATTTGAAGATGTTCGCAAAAGATTCGCGGTGCTCCAAACGCGTGATAGTTTTTACGTCCCATCATTCGTTTAGCGTTAATATGATTGCTCTAAAATTCGATCTCCGCACTATGTGTTTTCAACACGTTCGATCGTATTCAGCGCTAAATCAATGACCTTGTTTCAAGATAAATTGAAAGACCGAACTGATCTAATGTCGTATACTTATGAATAAACGTTTATTAGATCTTCTCAGTTAATTGCGCAATATCGGAAGTTGTTGCGTACGATTAGATTATTGTTTTTTTTTTTTGTACGTTAAGTCTTTCTCTCTTCCTAAAAACACAGGGTTAAAACGAAAGGAAAAACTGCCTTTAACGTATAAGTTACGTAGAGATTCGCAAGTGGCGCACAAGGTTCTCGCAAAAAATAGATGAATTAAGTAACATTCATTTTTTTAGAGAGAGAGAGAGAAAAACAGGGAGAATTCGTTTCTGCAAATTGGATGTGATCTTCTAGTAATTACGGAATTGAAGAAGTGTGTAAACAAAAAGTTGTTCTCATGCCAAAAATATACGTACGGAATATTTGTTTTAATTGTGTATGAAACTTAATATTATTAAGTTTATATATTATTACTAACATGGGGCTTAATGTTATTTAAGAAATGCGATTGAGATAAAAATCTAAAAATGTAGATAGATCGAATGTAGATAGATGTTTTTTAACTCAACTATTTTTCGCAGGGCTACATGTGCATGTTAAAAAATTACCTAACAAGAATTCTGAAATATATACGATTATACATATATATATATATACATAATTTACATTCTCAAAATACTTAAATTTAGTGTTGTTGCGATAATAATAATACGTCGTGCGATTTTTACGGACCAATAGCGGAATAGAAAGTCGAAGATTTTTTAAGCGCGATAAGTCGTTGGCGTTTTCTATATATATCTCGAGTAAAGTCTCCCAGTTACTCTATGTATGTTAGAAAGAGTCCAGTTAGCACTTAAATGAAGTGTAATGTTAAAACTTAGAGATTCAGATCCTATTTATATGTGTCGCTCGTCGGTGTACATGATAATAAAAATTTTATACATTTATTTTGCACGTCTCATATCAATTTATTCACCGTATAAAAATATTAACGTCCTAAGAGACTAAAGCAAAATTCCAAGAAAGTACATGGAAGTAAAGTCGTTGTGCATACAAACTAATTAATTACAACTATACACATACACATGTTTTGGCAGAGTAATTATTATATAATAATAATTCTCGAGTATTATTTTCACCGTTGTAAGTCGATATTCCCAAACAGCACGAAAAAAACCAAAAAGCATCTTGAAGAAGACATCTAAAAGACAATCAGACATTTTTAAGTCGCCTTTTAGTCGTTTTTTGTTTGTTTTTTTTTTTTTTTAGAAACATGTGATGTCTAGACTATTAATTGCGCGCTATATATAAAATTTAAGTTAAAAAAAAAAAAAATGTTAACGACACGAAAGTCTTCCCGTCGATTGTCTGACTAGAAAAATCCATACGTTTTATTCGAGTGCGAGCCACGTTAACACGCAATCCTCGACTAAAGATCGTTATTGCAAATGAATCGGTTGCCTTCCGAGTTTTTGCCGGAGTAACGATACTTGCATTTGCCGTATACACCTGGAACAGATTTATTACACGAGCAAAACAAAATTTTAATTTTAGATAATTAATTTAATGCACTACCTAATTTAAAGAGCAATAATCTACCTTTGTGATCCTGAGGATTGCGCATCGAATTCGGCAACGGTGTGTAATGAATATTGAAATATATGTCGTCAAACTCGTCGCTGCCGGTTTGATTCGAGTTGGGTATAAACGTGCGAAGTAATTCAGGAACAAGTTTGATCGTTTTCGAATATCTGCCGCGAGCTTTGGCGTTGAGTCTTTCTTCCCTAGTGACTCTCCGGGAATCCAAGAAACGAAGACTCGAAGGTAAGACGTGGATCGCGTAAAGTCTGTAGCGCTCGTAATCGTCGTCGTCGGTGACTGTCGGGTTGCTCAGCTGATCCGGACAGCCGGGATTGCCAAGAAGACTCACATACTGTATGTTCGGGCAACATTCTCGTATTCTGTTGAGAGCTTTGTCGATGTTGGATATCTAAAAGAAAAGAAACCTTTTTGAATTTGAAATGTAAAGTTTTGATCGAAATCTGCTAATTGTTTATTTACTCTATGCTTGTTTTCTCTTATCTTTTATTTCTTATCTCTCGCGTTATTTCTTGATGACAAGTAGAGCGTATACCTTGTTGTTATTCAAACTCAATGTGGTCAGAGTCGGCAGATGTGGAAGTGTTTTGAGGTCGCTGAGTTTGTTATTATCCAAGACCAGTTCCTCAAGGTGTTCGAAATCTCTCACACCGGAAACGGAGATTAATTCGTTGTAGGAGAGATCCAGACCGAGACAGTTGTGACCGACAATTCCCACCAGTCCGCTGGGAATCTTTTCCGCTCTCTGCCCGGTGTACCACACCTAAATTATCCGTTTAATTTAGTAAAAAAATAAATAAATAAATAAACAAATAAACTTCGAAAAAACAACGGCGCGAGAGCGCGGCCGAAATGTATGATTTCGCATTATCGGCCGTGATGCGCGCACCGATCAAATTTCACGTGACACGTTAGCGAAAGTGACAAAATGTTTACCCGTTCGCTTTTGTGCGTTAACGCGCTCCTATTAAAGTCTTGTTGACCGTAATCCGCCATCTTGCACATATGCCACGCAAGACATTATCGGACCGTTAAATATGCAGATAACGCTTTGCGTGTACGAATGCATGTACGTCGAAAGTATAATGTCACCATACCTCAACATCTCTTATATGCAAGCCAATACGCAGTGCGGCTCGTTGGTCTAGGGGTATGATTCTCGCTTAGGGTGCGAGAGGTCCCGGGTTCAAATCCCGGACGAGCCCGGTGACTTTTTTTTGTCTTTCTTTTTTTTTTTTTATTTACTAGTTTTTATCTTCAGTACAATTTCTGCAATTAAATATTAAAATATTACATATGCGATTAATTAAATTAATTTTACATGTAAAACCTGCATATTCAGTTAGTTTATTTTACATTTCACTTTTCAAACCAAATTTCTTTATCTTCGCGCTGATTTGCGTTTGAAACTCACTGTTCGAATCGTTGCTCTTGCTAGGAACAGCACGATAGATCGGTACCGGCTCGCATGCTGTGTTCACGTGAAAAATAGTTGCTTATATCATGAAGGCTCTACTAACTGTACAGAGCAAAACTGCCAAATAAGCGAAGCGTTTCTTCGATTTAAATTCAACAAATTTCTTACAATATATAAATAATATTATATAACAAATATTGCAAATATATGTATAACAGAAAAAATATTTTGCTATAATATACAGTCGCTGAAGGTTTTTCTGATCTTGTTATTTTTCTGTATCATGTGAGAAATGCTGCTCAATTTCAGAATCGATGTTTTGCTAGTAGATAAATCTGTCTTGCATTTCTTTTCGACATTCGAGCACGTTTGTTTATCCTGCTGTGTGCATTTGTCCTTAGATGATGTGGCAGTGACGTTTCTATCGGTCTTTACCGTATCATCAGTGCTAAAACATATATTTTTTAACATATATATACATGCAATATTACACATTTTAATACTTCTATATATATATAAATATAATGTACCTATTATCGTGTACTGCGCTGTTCAAAGATATTTCGGACTCTGATTTTTCTTGCTTTGGCAAGCTCATCGTATTGTAAAAACCAAGTACAGATTGAAAGGCCTTTATAAAATCAACTGGTGCAGCGGCCTTAGCATGAAATAATTGTTCACTGAATGGCTTTGTAGCAATATGCTCTATAGAATATAAATGATGGTCTTTTATCTGTAATATTCAATCTTACAAAAAAGCAATATTGCATCGCAACAAGAAGTGCTTACTTCTGATCAACTCAGCTCCTTCAGCTTTGTATTCTGCAATCTCTTCATCCTTTTGTTTTACCAAATCCAACAGAATCTCATATCGTTGATTTAATGCCATTGACGACAAGCAGAGAGGCATAGTTACAGCTTCCCAAAATTGCTGTGGTGTTCCCTTGAAAAGATCTAATGCAAACTTTAATTTTACAGGATCTTTTTGCAGTTCTATGGTGTACTGTATAATGTACTGTAGCTCTATCCGATACGCAGCATCTGTTAAGCTACATTTGGTTATATATTTAGGAATGTTGTTCAACATATCCATTAGCAGTTTCTTCCAATCCAAAGCTTGAAGGTTTAAGAGAGGATTCAGAGTCTACAAATTGATAATACAGCATATATTTTTTTGTAATGTTAGGCACATTTTTATAAAAATCAGGAAAGAAGGGAAATAATTTTACTTCTTAAATACTAGTTTCTGTTTTTTTTTTTATTTTGTACAATAGAACTTAGTGCTCTCACGTACATAGCATGTGAAGAAAAATATTAATTATATACCTTACACTTGTGAAACATAATTTTATCTGTCAGAGTTTCCGTCCAAATTTCCACGAGATCTGTCAAGAGAACTTTCCACGATTCGTTCTCTTTTGCAAAACAAATCATGTGCATCTTGTCATTCACTTTGATACTTTTCCAAATCATGTCTTGATCGCGATAATTTGGCGAAAACATTTTTCAGATTAATATTAAATAGACAGTCGTCACTTCAAATCTCGATAAAAAATATTTAATACGTTATGTGCAAAACAAAAAATTATTTGTTAAAACTGATAAGTTTTGAGGTTGGGTATTTAAATAGGTTTATATTTATGTTAAGGCTTGTTCCTACGATCCTGATGGAAAAACAATTGACCAATCGACGCGTTCGAATAATTCTGCCTAATCAATGCGATTGGTCGTTTATAATGACAAGTCTAAGATCGGGAGCACAGACTTTTGCACAACGCATAAGAGAATCATCCAATCAGAGTCTTTTATTTCTCTCTTATCCGCAATATCGTTTTGTACAAAAACTCCGGAGTTATGAGTTCCGACGTGAAAAAAAGAATTACGTTGTAAAGATAGAAAATTGAAATGTCGTCACATGAACATAAGGAAAAACTTGCGAAGAATGTAACAATCAACAAACAGCAAATACTTCATAGAAACATGACTTGTTTTTTCTTTTATTGGAACCTTTACGTTACATCGAAGGTACAAAATGCGAATAATACACGTTTCTCTTGGACTAGATCACTCATTCCGCGAGAACATAACAACTTGCGCGAAATTGCACAAAGATACGATCTCCAATTTTCGATTGATGATCTCAAGCAACGAGTCGCCAAACATTTTGGATTGTTATTGCGAATTTTTATTTGTAAAATTTCACCACGTCTTAATTTCACGCTTGAGAGTACAAATTACTTTGTACAGAACTTTTATGTACACGCGAGTGACAACAAATGATAAAAATTAACATACAATTCAATCTTCAAAAGTCTGATTCGTCGCGATAAGAGAACGCAGATTACAATATAGTCAATGTTCATAATGCGCGAACTTGAATAAATTTCCGCGATGAAATCGATTAAAGATGCAATCTAGCGCTTGGTATATAACACAAGAACTTGAGAACTTGAGAAGTACACCACAGACCCAAGTAGCTAATGTATAATGTAACGTAATTACACTATAATACACAATATACAAGCCAGTCGATCGAGTTATCCCAAGATATAACAGCGTAAAGATTCAAAAAAAATTATTCTTTTAGCTTAGTGTAAATCGCAGCCAAACAAACAGCTCGTAATAAAACTTCTATCTTGTATATCTAAAGGTAGGTGTGCAGTGCTACGCGACTGCGTCGTACATTTATAAAAATTACACGCGCGAGTGAGCAAGTGTCTATGTGTACCTTTAATAATTCGCCGTCGGCCGTGCCGAAGGCCGATGGAATGAAACAACTCTCACACATATTCTTTCCACATCCTTGACATACACACCGCGTGACTGGTTTTCTTAAATATAGTAATGACCACACACGAAGTAAGGGACAATTACATTCAATATTCCACTTCTCAATCAAATGCGTTAATTGGTAACGCAAACGTACCTCGTACCGTTTTATGAATCACATTGAACGTTATCTGGAGGAAATTGCTCCGCCAGATTGTGTGATACAAAGTTTTTATCGTTCAAAATATTTCGAGATTCTTATTATCGTTATTTGTGTTTTATTTATTAATCTTATGTAAAAAATCTTTTTGTGTGAAAAAAAGAAATTGCAAAAATTACATTCTTTTTATTATGCGATAATATCTCTCTGCGAATCTCATTAGTTCGTGATAATTAAAAGTACTATTGATAAGTGTAATGCATCATATGTGCAAAACACCATCTTGAAAGACTAATGTTGCTCAGCCATAAACTTCAATGCGCTTGCAACGTTTGCGTCGATACGAAACGTTATTTTTGTTACACATCAAGTTCTCAGAGACGCCTAAGGTTTTTGTTTCTAATATTTTGCCTCAAATTGTTGCACAATTCAGAATCGTAGACAAATCTCGTTTTTCTACTTCTTGTTTTGAAAAAATCTCTGTCACACTATAGTTTTTTTTTTTTTTTTTTTTTTTTTTTTTTTTCGATCACGTCGATAATTTATTCTCCTTTATTATCTTCCTGAGTGTGACCGCTAGCACCTGGTTGCTGAATATTTATAAGAACTACGACATTGTCGACTGTCGCGCTTTACGCTCTATACATATACATATCTACATTGAGCATATCACCTATCCGGTTGTCATAAATGGAGCTGATAATTCGTGATGGGGTCGAAGTCTTTTTGATGAGTGGAATTTAAGGCCATCACATATCCCCACAATTGCATAGCGGTCGCACAAGCCTCCTGTATCTCGCGCACCTCCTCGAAGTCCAGGTCGGCTCGCCAATGGAACGGCGCGGCTTTGGAATTTCGGAAGGTGCTCGACACGCCGCCCACATCGTTTTTCGTATGCGTATCCAGAAATCTCTTCACATTTGCGTGAAAGTTCAATCCGTAAAAATCGTAAAGTTCCTTCACATGTTTGTACGGATCCACAGACAGATCCTCGTAGCGCACCACTCTGTACGCACATATGTAAGAAACTAATCATTTATATCAAACGCAAGTATTAAGTTCGAATAAAAATTTGGTTTTACATAAAGTGAAATAAATTTTCACGGAGGAAATAAATGCCGTACAGATTTAGTTTCAAAAAACATCAAACACAATTACAATTACCTGAAAGTGTGCGGATATTCCTTCGAGAATTCCACCGCCGCGCTAAAGTCTGACACCATATCGGCGCAAACTAGAGCCGGATCGGAACAGTCAGGTTTGGCGGGACACCATTCTCTGTGCTTTCTGGACTGCAGAATACCTCTCGGGTCGCGGACGAGCAGAACCAATCGCACTCCTAGTCTATGATAAAAAGAAAAACACATGCGTGTTACATCTTTCAAACATTTTTTCAATACTTTAAGAAATAATGTTTATCACATTATTTCTTACTCTTCGTCGGCCAAGAGCTGCTTTGCCGCACGCAACCTCAGTCGCACGAGCTTCATCGACTGAAACGGAAAGAGCCGACAAAATTTGTTAACGAAACGCGGATCCCAACAGATACGTTTGTGCGCCTGGCATTGCTTCCACAAATGCGTGTTGTGATTGAACACCCAAGGATGTGTCTTTCCGTAATTCAGGTACCGGTCTGCAGCAATTGAGATTGTAAGTAGTCACTGAATATTACTTTCACAAGCAAAAAAGAAAAATTATATAAAATTACCAAGTTCTTTGTATTCACAGTTCAGTAGAGAGACGATTCTCGTCAAGGACTCGTCGACGAGCGGCGATTCGCGAATCTGCACAATTCCGTAATCGAGCAACGGCTCGTAATGATAAAAATTTGCTGGATGCGCGTTTATCACGTCTCCGAGAAACGTGCTGCCGCTTCTCCAGCTCGTTAGAATTACGCTTCTTATAGGCTTTCCGCCCATCTCCATCACTAGATCTTCGAGTTTGCTGCAGATAATGAAATAACAATTTGGATTATTATCCCAATTTTTTCAACACACAGATTTACGACAACGTTACGACATTTTTCGCACGCATAAAGACTTGCCTGACATTTATCCTGTATCGTCCATTTGGATACTCATAATTTTCCATCTCCCTTCTGATCGCTCTTCTTTGCTGATCGACCACCTCTTGAATTTCAATGATCGTGCCATTTTCTGTGGATCCTGTAAAATACGCCTAAAAGATAAAAAAAATTTGATCAACTAAGCAGAAGTGGCATGTAACTGCTAGCAGTATTACATAAAAACAAATGCGTATTAAAAGATGCTTCAAGTCTCAAAATAGACACATTTATCTTAAATAAGTAGACACAGAAAATAGTTTGGATTTTTTTTTCTAGATTCAGTTACATAAAATAAAAGATAACATTCTTGTTACATTTAATGAGATCGGATTTATACACGTAATAATGTATGCAATTTTACTGTTAGTCACCTTTATTTAAACATTTTTATTATATGTAGAAACTACATATAGTAAATATGTAGTTAAATTCCATGTTAGATAAATTCCATCCATATTTATTAGACAAGCAAGTAAAGCGAAAGATTATTTTCAAACATTAAACTAAAAGCAGAGAAGTTGGTGAAAAGGTACGCACACACATACGTATATGTTATATTAAATTAACACAAGTAATTTAATAATCTGTTTAATAAACTTTTTGATGATATTAAAAAAAAGATAAAGAGAAAATGCGTTTTATCATACATTATTTTATTATATTTTAGTTAATAACAGTAACAACAATTAATAAACTTTTATAAATAAACAATAAGTTCTACAAAGATTATAAATTAAATTAAATAATGTTACAAACATACATTATCTCACAGAATTAAATATATCTCTTAAGATAACGAAAAACAAATGCTGAAGAGACAGAAAGCTCTAATTACACATTTCACATGTGTAAAAATTGCTATGTGTCTAAAGTGTCAATATTTACGATAAGAAATTCTAATGAGTAATAACAACAAAAAATAAATACAGTAACTAGTATAGCATTCAGATCGGTGTGCATACCTGGCTTACCGTTACTGACTCTTGAATTTTCGTGGTCCGTGGCCTTATCTCAACATCCTATATTGAAGGAGAAAGCATTGCAGTTTTAGCGTTTTTTTTTTTTATTGTGCGCGTTTTGATAGTGAACACGAAAGTGCCACCGATGTGATCGGTGGTCTCTCTCTTCCTCTTTCTCACTCATGTTAATGTTTTTTTTTGAAAATATGCGCAAGAGTGTAGAGTATAGCAGAGTAATACCCACGAGATTACCGTGAGATTATTAGATTGTTTTGTCAATTTGTTGAAAGAGTGAAAGTGTCTTACTAAAAAAGTGCTAATCTACAGAAGCATGCTCACTCAGATATAGATAACATATAATAATATTTACACATGTGTCTGACACATGTTTTACAACAAGATTACAATCGAGACTTTTTGGGAAAGACTTACATTACGTTCGTGTACTTTGCAAGCAGTGAAAGTACATCATTGTCAGTTAACTACTTGTCACGAAGAGAAGGTAAATCACAGTCTTTTTTTTTTTTTTAAAGAATTTTGATTTCACATTACACAACCCAGTTATTGGCGTTTATCCATTTCGCAGAGAAACTTGATAATTTTTTTTTACATTAGAATTATAAAAAAATATATACACACATGTCGTAATTATGGTAATTTGCAAGCCCGTGATAATGTGTGTGTGAAAGAGAAACGGGACGAGAAATAAAAATGGAAGGGAAAGGAGAGAGAAAGCAAATAGTCGATTTCCTTTTTTTGTTTTCTTTTTTTTTTCTTTAATAATTCTGTTCTGTTGCGAGAGTATGTTATTAGTGTGTAAGAGATGGATATAAAAAAGAGAGTTAGGTGCAAAAGTTAGACTTTACCGTCAGAAAGAGCGTGTTTGGCGTGACTCAATTTAGAGCAATCCCCACCTCCGAATTTTTACTGACCGATATCATCGGCTGCAGTCGATGCTCGAGATAGCTGCTGTAGCGCTGATTAAACGCTAGGAAGAAGATGCAGATGGACGCCAGGCCTACCAGACCATAGAAACTCAGCCGCTTCGACATCTTTATTCCTATAAAGCGCAGGAACTTAAAAAGATAAACACAAATTGTGTACACACACGGATTGAAAATAATAATTGTGGATTTATATGCAGTTGCACAGCAACATTGATAAAATGATTTGTAATGAAAAAGCGTGACTAAATGTCTCGTAATTTTTTTTTATCGTAGACACCTTTTTTATATAAAATGTCTTATCGTAAATACTTGTAATAAAATATATTTCTATGATGTAATAAAAATATATCTATAAGATATTTCTATTATATAATGAAAAATATTTCTACATACACTTTTTTGTAATAAATATATCAATACACATTATCGTAAACTTTCTTATTGTAAAAACAACAGTTTTTTCAGTTTAGCAGCTGACACAACTTTAATATGACACTATAATATATTTTAACACTCGCTGTCATTTTGACAAGCTGTGAAGAGATGGATCGAAAATCAATGATCGAAATATTTTCTCAACGCTCTTATTTTATTTATTATCTACTCACTCTATTATCGGTGATTCATAGCTCGTGAGATTTATCTATTTTCAATTTGAATGAGCACTTTTGCACGATTGGCAAGCATTCACAAGATTCGTCTAAATTAGCGCAATTATTGCAATTGACTTGTTATAGTCATACAAAAAAATATACGTAATGCATATTTAGCACTTTGCTTTTATCAAAAGCGCGTGACGTACAACATTTAGAACAATTAATCTTATAACAACAATCGCGTGTGGCACACATGCAATTAATGATAAGAGATAATAACTTCATCATCGACGGGACCGACGTTTCAATCTCTGCATTCATTAAAATTTCCTTTGTTGGTTGCATAATCGCGATAAGGAGAGCAACAGCGAAAGAAATTAAAAATTAAATAAAACACTTTTTTTTTTTTTTTTTTTTTTAATTGTTTATTCGATCGATAACGGAAGCCGCGATAAGACACGACCGCGACACGAAATGATCAATTGCAATTTGGAACGCGATTTGTCTCACCTGTGACACGGAACTCGCCGTTAAAACAAATCCTGGTCATCGTTTACTCCTCCTCGATCACGCCGATGAAAATAAACTTCTACCACATAATCCGATAGTTGGTTTCGAGATATTTAATTGTTGTTACCAAAAAAAAAAAAAAAAAAAAAAAAAAAACATTCATCTCATATTTAACGAAACGAACGCACTACCTATCTACGAATGAAATTCCGAACGTATTGCATGCTAAACGTTTTTATCGCGTGTTTACATCGGAAACAAACCGCGTTGTGCATTCGAGCGAAAAATCGATTCCGTTTGCGCACCGCCAATAAAGTCTGCGTTAATTAAATTTTCCCCAGTTTGTTTTCGTTTTTTTAACTTCTTATTCAATAGCGCGTTGATCGTCCACTCCGGTCCGCGGTACAAATATAGACAAAGATTGATATATAGGTCTGACTGCGGATTGACCTGGTGCGGTAGCCCAGTCGGCGACGAAACGCGAGCTCTGTGTGTGTGTCTCCGCACGTAACGCGTGCGTGAGCGGCACGCGTACCGAGACGTAATGAATAAATAAAGGAGCGGGGCGGGCATTTCGCTTGCAGCAAATGACTATGACGACAACAAACAACGATGATAGATATGATGTCGTGACGCGCGGACAAACGAATATCCGCCTCCGTCCGTAAGTACGCGAGAATTTTACCCACGCGTCAACACGATTAGCGGGCGATAAAAGCGCGGAGCTGTCACATGACGCCGAAGGGAGGAAACGATAAACGGTAAACGATAACTTCTTATCGTCACACCGATGGATCACTACGATTGTCGCTCTTTCTCCTCCTCTTGTTATCTTACCTCGTAATCGCACTCATGTAGTCGCTAGGTGTTCGGCCGAGTGAAGATGTTCGTCATGCCAGGAGCGGCGGCTCAGTACCGATGGAACGGCAGCAGAAATCGGGCGCAGCCTCGAACCGCCTCGAAGACGCAGATAACACGCCGCCGGCGAGCGACGCTCATCGTGGCAGCCGCTCCGTCACAGATAGCCCCACAATAATTCACCAACGGACAGCCGAAGACGTATCGCTGCCGACTAGGAACCGCTAGAAATGGGGCCATGTCAATAGGCGGCCGCCATATTGATTACAATTATATATACATATATATAATTCATTATTGTTTACGTTGACATATTGATTTCAATTAAAAACAGCGAAGAAAATGATCTTGTATCATTAAATAGGTTGTGCATATGCCGAAGTAAATAAAAATAATCGTCAAAAAGGCACATGTGTGCGATCAGGGTTGGAACATGCACCGATATATAAGCGTGCACACCCATATTATAGATATATGTATATATGGGTGTCGCGCATAGATATACATATGTGTATATATGACGAATATATATGTTAAATATTAGAAAATAATTCTACCATTTTTTTTCCGAACACAATTTGCAGGCGTTTTACACGCGATCGCAATTCGCGCATTACTTTCGACACCGGAACTTCTCGGAGTCTCTTCCCAAAATTCGGAATTTCACCAGCGTTGTCTCTCGTCGTTGTGCAATAACAACGCCAGTGGCAGCACCGTACGATCGCTAATTCGCGTCGGGCGACACATATTTCGTGTTACTACGTGAACTGCGTAAATCGCACGATATTTCGCACACGGCGACAACGCGACGAGGGAATCCAGCCGTTTTCGTTGAGGATAAGGTACGTATAAGTGTTGCTGTCCGCGCGAGACGAGAAACCGCGATCTCTCGTTTGCCGGTTCGACTGGAATAGCCAGGCGAAATAAAATCCCAGTCGACACGTTGGGATAAACAACGGAGACGCGCGAGCAATTTCGCGCGGCCAATGCAATCCGAGTTGACGTACGCAAAGATGGTCGATTCCGCGACCGCATCTGGTCAAATGACGGTGACAATCGCTCATATCGCGGAACGCCGTTAACGAAAGCGAACAACGCGGCGTCTCTTTTTCCGGTCGTTCAAGCCGCCAAATTTTCAGGTAAATAGCGACGATACGTGTGCTCCAATATGTTCGAGGCGGTACGAACGAATCGGAATATCGCGCGTATATATATATTTTTCCCGCATCGGATTCTCCCGGACCGGCCTGAATTAGTCAGTTTCGACAGAAAAATCTGAAAAATAAACGGTTTTTTTTTTTTTTCGAAAAATTGTTCGAAAAAACGTTCAGACGATTTTCATTCTCTCATCGTCGATTCTGTCGATAAAGTCATATGGGCTGATATTTACTAAGTGGGAGTGGGAGAAGGAATATGATATTTACATTTAAACCTCCCAGTCGGTTAAGCTCATTCGTTATTTATTTTAACGGTTTCTGAGATACGTGACAGTTGATAAGAATGTCGAATTGATTGGATTTGCAGGTAATTGGCCAGTATATCGATCAAAGGTTTGGGCTATGAAAATGAAGATTCCAAATGGTGGATCCGGAAACGGATACTACGGACATGAAACAGGTATCACTGCGTCTTTCGTAGACAACAGCAATGATCCGGAGCCTGAAGTGCAAGCAACAGGTGAAACTGATTTCTCAGAATATCTGTGGATGGAAAATGAAGAGGAATTTGACAAACAGGTACGTTTAAATGCAGATGTGAAAAAAATGCGAACGTACAATTTTATTCAAAATTTTCTCTTCAAATTCTACCGATGTTTTTTATTCAGGTACTTCAACAACTAGAAGAAGAAGCATTAATGGAAGAATGCTTGGAGGCAATGTTAGAAGAGGAACGACAACATCAGAGAAATATAGACTCTTCAGTTGCTACAGCTTGCATGACTGAGAACAACGCAGCAGAGCTTTGCCAGCAACTGAACAGTCTGAGCATGCATGACGACAGTCTTGCCAAACAGGTAATTGTTCTAGTATTTTTTTTATTGTAAAAAATTTTTATAAAAAATAAATTTCTTTATTTGACATTAGTAATCACTATGTTCTATGTGAATGCAAATTTGTTTAGAGCACGCTAAATCCGGACGCGGCTGAATTTGTTCCAGCATTTCAACCGGCATCAGCATCGATTGTACCCGTAAGTACATCATCAGAAACCACGATCACGTATACAGAACCGTCGTAGAAACCTCCTATCTGTATTTATAATCGTCCCTCTCTGCGTTTTTAAGTCATGTTAAACCGGGCTACATGTAACAAGTAGAGTCCTATTTCGAATCGACAGTCGTGTTGCAAATTCGATGAACTGACTGTATCTACAAAGACAAGAAATGATCGCGACTTGTGTGTATCTTATTCACGGCATCGAAAGGTAATGCTACTTACGCAACCCGAGTTAATATAACAGTGAAGTTTTTATAGACGAGAGATATCATACGTGATATTGTGTAGGATATATTATATGTATATGTTTTGCCGAAATATTAATGAACAAATTTATGTACAAATTACTTGTTAACAAAAATTTTCAATTTGTATTTATTTAACATCATTGAGAAACGGATTCTTGCGGAAAAGAAATGCTTTTGGCAGTTTAAATTCGCATATAAATTTGTACACATTTCAAAATTAATCCACATTTATTTTTTGAAATGAAAAAGTGTACGTTCAATTCGAGATCTTGTTCAAAAATACGCGAAAAATAGCAAATAAATCTTGCTCTTTATACGATCTACATTTATATCAAAATGTAAAACTTCTCGCACGCAATGGTAAAATGTTTTACAAAAGATCTTACAGCATGATATATCCGTCTGCACAAAGAATACTTGTCTTAAGAGTTCCTTTTCTAATATTTATAGTAAAAAAAAAGAAAGAAAAAGATGCGATGAGAGATGTTCACAGAATTGTTAGCAGAGCATGTGTAGGAATCGCGCGAGACGCAAAGAGATATGTCAGATTTTTTTATGAATATTTTTCAGACAAGAGTGAATCACAAATCAAGTAAAATTCCCGAGTTTATCGAATACAAGGGTGTGTTTATTTATGTATCATGTTTGTGTTGTTATCGAAAATTCCGGATAAGGAAGATAAAGAATATCTATTATATATCGAGTCCTCTACTTCAGCATTCATTCAAGAAACTTAAAGATCTCAAGCGAAAGTCTCACTTACAGGCTGTGAGGGACTCTTTATACAATTCTTTAGTGGCACCGAAAATCAGGACGTTGCTTACTTATTTTGTAAATCAATTCGCGCGAGATAAAATATATATATTTCGAAATTTTTAGAAACGTAGAATATGTTAGAATTGTAAACCTCTCTCGATTAAACATGAAAATAGGATTAAAGAAAAGACGGTAAATGTACTTCAAGGCGACTTGAATAGCAAAAAGGTTGATTTACAAACTTTTGTTAGAGCATGCTATATATTTATATATGTATTCACTACTTACGAAAATGGATATCACAGATAAATATCCGGGAAAATGGATCGTATTTATTTGTATATTTAATACTTTTTATCGTAGTTTATTTTTTATCACTCTTGATTTTAGTCTTATGAAAGAACCTATAAACGTTCAGATCGTATTTATTCTCACACATTTACACATAGAATTATATATAATTTGTAAATTTATAAATCAAACTTTTTGCAATCTAAGATTATCATAGTGATAAAAACGCATTCGCGCGTGCTTACGTACGGTGTGATATCTGCCATTCTTTTTAATTATGAGTAAGCATACGAATTTTTAATAAGATTTATATATATATATATTGTTTTTTTTTGTTTCGCGTTCTGTGTATTTTTTTTTTGTACGTGATAAATGCGCATTGTGTTTTTAGTCCCAACCCGGTTTAGCACGAACATAGAAACTGTGATTTTTAAAGCAGCGTTACTAAGTTTATCAAATGTTACTAATGTGTAAGATATATGGCAATAGTCTCTTTGTGAACTCACCACCAAGAATTTCTTGATTCTACTTTTATCACCCTTTATTTTTTAAAAGATGAAATAGCAATTATTCGTGTACACTCGATCGCAGACTAAAGTGGTAGCAGACTATAAAAAGTCACGACTTTATCGATGCACAACTTTAGAAATAATCATGTTTCCCACAATAATACGCGTTGTGTCTGTAAAATGTAGAGAACAAGGGGATTATAAATAAAAAAAAAAAAAAAAAAAAAAAAAAAAAAAAAAAAAACACCCAAGTCTAAGCAGAGACTGATTTCCTCATCCATTTTTACATCAGCTTTAATATATCAAACTGTATACTAGATCATATTCATCTTTTAATCATCAATTTATACAACTGGCTATTCTATAGATTCTGTGTAATATAGAAAATCATCAATGTTCTATATCTTATAAGATATACGATATCAAGATATACAGATATTCTGATAATGTGCTAATCACACAATCTGTCAAATTTATAAAACACAATCTTGTTGTTTTTTTTTTTTTTTTTTCTCCATTGCCTTTGAACTTCTCGAACCAACTTGCTAAAATAATAATCGAATCTCTCTCTCTTTTGACGA
Organism: Pseudomyrmex dendroicus; assembly: GCA_014825645.1. NCBI lineage: Eukaryota > Metazoa > Arthropoda > Insecta > Hymenoptera > Formicidae > Pseudomyrmex > Pseudomyrmex dendroicus. The sequence continues at coordinate 2,675 of QVNZ01006132.1, read as the reverse complement.
ATATTAATTCAGATTCGTCCGTTAAGTCTCCTGATCAATTGTTTATTTGCTGAATAGAAAAATGCTATGGTTCATCTACAGATATTATATAAATGTAAGAGGCAATCGTGTGAAAAGTATATGTCATAAGTGTATGTATACATATATATATATATATATATATTTATATATATATATGTACGTACACATGTTACAGTAAAAGAAAATCGATACATGTGCAAGAGCGATTTCCGTGCTTTTACTTTAACATATGTATCTCATCACTTTGAAATTGTACAAATTTTGATTTTTACTTTAACGTTGTTGTCAGATGTCATGAAGATCATCCAATTATACGTGACATAAGACATTACATCACAATAGACACCATGTGAGATTTGCAATGTGCACGAACGCCGCATAATATATTTGAGATCTAGATTCCTCTCGTCTCGAATCTTTTTGGTAATTTTAATTCACGCGCATGATTTGCTATCTATCTATATATACATATATATATGTGTATATATATACACGATGTGTAATAGTAAGAATTATTATTAGGCTATTCTAGATTTAAGAAACATGCAGCTGTATAATCCTTCTCGTACAGTACAATATGTGAGGCAGTACTATAATAATAAAAAAAAAAAAAATTAAATAAATAAAAAAAACAAAAAACAATTAGCATACAAACATAAATTATCGTAAATCTCGTTGCGATTATATACTATACGTACGTATCTATGCAGTACTCTCCAGAGAAAGAGTGCGAATGTAGTTTCAGATTCTCATTACGAGAAAGTCGACTATTTGTGTGTTTATATAAGAATAATTGTTATCTTCCCTTAGCGTTATGTTGATCAAAGGAAAAAAAAAGTACAAAAACAAAATGACATAAAAATGTAAAAAAAAATCTTCACACTTTCTTCCGGAAGAATAGTATAGTCGTTATTCTACATTATTGTATTATTTATAATTATATATATATACACAATATATATATATATATATAACATATATATATATATATATAACTTCGTGCAATGCAAATTTGTATTGTAAAGTAGTGCGCGTATATGTGTGCATGTACATGCATATACACAAATATACGTATAGATATATTAAATTTACTACATACAGATAAAACAAAAATACTTTTATATATTACAATAATTTAATGCCTTTCGTCACACACACACACACACACTTAAATTTTTGCATTTGTGGTTTTTTGTGTCCGCTCTTTATTTTGTAGCATTTAACATGTAGCGTTAAATTGAAATATATAAACATATATGTATATGTATCAAAATGTAGATACAATTTAGTTTTTTAATCCCACATTAATCATAATATGGAAATAGAAACGCTCTGTCAACAGTTTTATGAGAGAATACATGCTGAGAAGAAGAAGAAGAAAGAAGTCAATGTGAGAAAAGCATCACCTTGTATTTGGCAGCATATATCGAAGGAAAGAGATTACAATGTCTTAATCTTAAAAATAATTTCAGTATAATTAATATTTGTAATATAATAATATATAAAAAAAGTAATATTTCAAATCGATCGCTTAGTATTTTAGTACATTGGCATCTCTACTTTATGCACAGTAAGTTAATACTTCGCTTCTATATGAAGAATGTGTGCTACGTATATAACAGTATACAGAGTGTTTCTAAACTGAACGTTTTAAAATAAAATCAGATATATCTTACGTAAAACATCAAGCTAATAAATTCAAGTTTCTAAATACATATTTGGCAGGCAATAAAATATAAATTTCAATAGTTAAATTGCAATTTTTACTAAATCTCGTACATATCAGTGCATTGTTTTCCTACTAATATAAGAGGGATTGTGTGAAATATATTAGTTACAAGAGGAAATGAAAGTTTTTTTATATTTAATCATTATTACATATAAAAAAACTCAGTCGAGAATATAGGAAAATTTGTGTAGAAATTCTTTTACTTATATTCTTTTTTATATAATTATATGATGTTATAGATGATAAGAAACAACTTTGAGACCATTAACATCATTAATACTTTGATGTATCTTATTCGAACTTCATCACATGTTACAAAATACGGAAAACATTTCATAGATACGCGTTTATTTATAAATAGAAATATATATATATATTTTTTTTTTTTTTTTTTTTTTTTTTTTTTAATCTTTTGGCCTTTCACTCAAACTTACTATTGTATTTTATAAATGTTAAAGTAATACACTATATTTAATGTATACTATCGATATAAATACCCTCTTGAGATACTTAATTATTAAAAGTAGTAAAATTGTTAGACACGAGAGTTTAGTGTTTGTTTTTTTCATTGTTGCAGTATCGACACACAAAACGAAAGGTGAAATCTGTGTTTTTTCCTCGCATACTTCTTTTCATTCAGTTGTTCGTCATACAAATATCAGAAAGAATATATTTGTTTCGTAAAAACAAGTTCGTAATTATATTTATATATTTATATACAAGTTAATATAAATACTTAAGCCTGCAGTCTCTCTTGATTTCGGTACAATACTGAGTCAATTCATTATTAGGTCTTATTTATTGATCTTATATGAGCTTGATCAACAGAAAGTGATTGAGCTTCTGAAAGTTTTCCCACACGGTAAAAGGACAATACAAGTTCAACGTTGTGAGATATTGCGCGTTTCAAAAATATTATTACAGA
>QVNZ01006126.1:0-18155 GCA_014825645.1 Pseudomyrmex dendroicus | reverse complement strand
TGTGTGTGTGTGTGTGTGTGTGTGTGTGTGTGTGTGTGTGTGTGTGTGTGTGTGTGTGTGTGTGTGTGTGTGTGTGTGTGTGTAACATACTAAATATACAAAACATCACACAAAACCGTGCAAGTTCCCGCGACGATAAAAATCGAACTATAAACCGAAGGATCAGCATATCTCGCCTCCGATCTTTAGGACGGCGCACATCTGACTTCGCAACAAAGCCTGAGCCGTAAAACGATCGCGAGTCTAGTTCCCTTAATCCTGTGCCTCAGTCGACAATCCATCTCGATTTATCGCTTATTATCCATACATAACTGTTTAAAAATAAAAACGCACTCTTCTCCACCTTCTTCTTCTCCTCCTTTTCATCTTCGGCAATTCCTTATCAACGTCTGTTCATCTACTTCATTTTTACGATCTTCTTCTTTCCAATTGCCGCGATTTGCACACATTTCTCGCGGGTGACACTTTTATTCTCCGGCAAACCACGACTTTTAAATTCCTCTCTCTTTATGGAAGCAGCAACGTATGGGGGAGCAAGCACTCACGCGGAAAAGCCCTTTCGCGAGATGCGAATTGCTCAGCGAGGCACCGAGCCACTTTCGGGTCGAACCCTTCTTATGGTTCTACGCCTTCATTCAGGGGATACGCGTTTCGCCGGCTTTGAAAATTCCCAAGCAACTGCATTCGTGAATGCAGTAAAGTACTGCTGCGCGCTGATTCGCTGCCGTGCAGTCGCGCCGAAAAAGCTTCCGTCATGGAAACAGCAGCACCGTCTCATCGAGAACGATGTGAAAATATCTCGTGTGCGTCGTCGGAAGCGATGACGCGATCGCATTCACGTCTTGATGTCGTTTCGCGCGAATCATACCGCTTTACACTACATTTTAGTACATCGATATGCGGAAAAGCTTTAAATGTCGGAATCGGAAGTCTCACATGTAAGAAGTTCTATATGTCTCATGATTCTGACTGAGTCTTACATTACATTAAAATGAAAACCATGTATTGAAATAAATGTATTTGATTATCATTGTGCAATATCAACATTTATATAAACTACGTTTTTCACATTAATTAAAATAAATATAATGAAAATACTAAATTTTTTGTAGGAACATTATGTAAACGTCAAATACACGAATAATAATGATATCGTAAAAGCCAAGAGCGCGCGCTTTGATATATGAGCGCGCAATATTATTTATTTTATACGTTATAATTATCTAAACTTTATTTAATTTAAATTATATTTATTCTAAAAACTTAAATTTTTTCGCAATGATTTTTATTGCATTGAGCTGAATCAAATATATATTCGCGAATTAATTCGAAGATCCACTACCTATATTTGAATTTACTTCAAATTAAACACATGTAATTAACACATTGATTACATAATAAACGGCTCTAACGCCGTGTAACTTTGAAGTCACATACAAATATATCGATATTCTTTTAATTTAATTTCATTTTTAGTCACAATGTGGCGAACGCATCCCATTCTGTCCACCTCTCTTTTATAACTATGAAAAGTGTTTATTGCAATTGTCAAAAACAAATTTTTTTAATCAAATCTTTGAAAATTGTAACTTATTGTTAATTAATCTTTTTGAGTCAAGTTGACCTTTGTTTCACGTTACATAAATTTTTTTATATTTATGAAAAAACTTCGAGTTATAGAAAATTAAAGTTAAAAATATATTTTTACTTCTATTCCATACTTGTTATGCGCTCAAGAAACTCATTATTATTTACTTTGAAATTATTATTTAAACCAGAATAGACAAGTTCATGTCGTATGTAGAATTTTTGATCTTCTTTTTACAAAACCGAAGTGTAAAAGTAGATATAATTAATTTAAATCGGAAAATCATATACCATTTTGCAAAATTTGCAATAGTTATTAAACTATTAATTAATTAACTTTAGCCAAGCGCGTAAGAAGATATTGACCAGAATTTATAGGCGTATATGTGATTTTCAGTTGTAAAAAAAAAACTTGCTTACTTTGTACAATCTAACAATGGCGGGAGTAACACAGCGACGTGCGGCACAGCTTCTTATTGATTTTTTAAAACTTATATGTCCTCTTTTATACACGCCTACAAACTCTCGCTTTTCACACGCTCATATTAATTAATTAATAACTTAATAAATATTTCAAAGTTTGCAAAAAAATGGTTTATGGCTTTTCTGTTCTAATTGACCTAATTTATCTTCGTGCTTTGGTGTTAAAAAGTTGTGTTAAAAAGTTCCAGAGATCCTGTATATATATTATAATTAAAATAACACTATTTTTTTTAGGAAAAACATTTAATTAAAGTGATAAACATGTGAGATGGATTTTATATGTCGATCTAATTCGGACTATTAACTGTTTGAACTTCTGTTGGATTCACATGTACGTGTGTTTAATCGAGTAGATTTAAACTCCATCTAGACTCTCGTTCTAAAGTGAAAAGCGATAAATGGTAGATGAATGTGTTTTAAAACTTCATAAATCGTCTACAGTTAACTGTGATCGGAGGTTGATCTAATATGAGAACTCAAATAAATGGCAAATAAATTAGCCCGACTATGGTCTTGTTTTATAGATCGAACTTTTGTTGAGAGATCGAATAAATCACTCGGAAAGAAGATTCTTCCTTGATATCTGACCTTTTGGACCATCGATTATCATTGCTTTTCTCTACATTGTACGTTACAATCTGTCTGTAAAAAGGATCAAAAAGCACTGCAAATCCAGTTGTAAAAATCAAGAACAGTCGGGCTTGGGACGAGTTTGCCGAGTGTAAACCACGTATCACGCAAAACCACACACATTTATACATGACGTGTATCTTTTTATCGAAAATAACATAAAAGAACTGACACATAAAATTTTATTTTTCACTTAATTTACATCGAGGGAGGTGCGAAACCTCATTGACGTGTGTAAGATGGTGTCCAGTGACCGAGAAATACTATATGAAATAGAGAAGAGAAAAGCGTGAATGGTTCATAAAAAGAGCAAGATCCGCAGAAGAGGATAAGATCGCCAACGAAATAAAAGAGTTACTCCATTTTCGTATGCGGACGGGATCATACGTACAATGGTTCCTTTCTTGGCCCGTAGGATATGAAATATGAAATCGATACGCGGACTCTCTTGCGAATACCACAAACCGATAGGTGTCGGTTCGGTGTGATTTTTATTGTATACCGAATGTAAGTTATTATACCGCAACGCTGCGCGAATAACACTGCTTTTTGCCAACAAAATAAAAAAAGTAGAGAATTATTCTGAATTATCAACAAGTTCTTCGTATTTTTGGAAAACCATTGTGAATTCAATAGCTAATGCTGTATAAAATCAAATCTTTCTTACTGTATACATATGTTTTTATGCGTAATTCATCTGTAAATCTTCCTAATAAAATATATTTCACAAAAAATAAGTGCGCATAAATGTTACTCTAATTTTATATTTTATTTCCTTCTTGTAAAAAAATTCTATTCTCGAAGTTAAAAGATTTTATACTTAAAAATTTTTTCCTAAAGATTTTAGATAATATTTTTCTAAAATTAAAAGTATATTCTTTGTTGTGGCGATAGTTAGTTACATATATATATATATATGTTTTCCCGCCATAAATATACCGTTCGTGCAGTGAGTTGTCGCGTACATAACTGGAATTACAATATTATAGTGCAGCAAATACATAGTGTATAATTGTATTTATAATGAACAAAAAAGTAGCAAAAAGCGGAAGACTTGGAAGACTCTAAACGAAATATTCACCAGTGAGTTACGTAACCTAACCTAACCTAACCTAATCTTACTTAACAATTTTGCGCAACAATCTTCAATCTACACTAAATACTTAAATTAAAATGTATATAATATTAAAAAATTAAAATTATTTAAAAAATCTTCTTTAGTGCAAAAAATATACAAGTTATGTACAGGTTATGCACTAATAAATCCAATTAGTATATCTCTTATTAGTACTATTCTTTAAAGAATTTCCTTCTTGTAAAAAAATCTCCTTAGAGCATTTATTTTAACCTTCAAAGTGCAAAGTTTTTTTGACATTTTCTATCTGCATACTAGGGTCATTTATGTCTCACTGTATTTTTCTCTATGTTAATTCAGAATTTTAGAAAAATTCTGAAAAAATTACGTAATATCTTTAAATCTTCTACTTTACAAATCAATCAAAACATTTTGGAAAAAATTAATTTGTTTAAATAATGTTTTAATATAAACGAAGTAACTCGAGTGTAGTAACTCGAAATGTACATTTGTTTAAAAATTGTAACTTTCCAAAAAAATGATCAAATTAAAAAAAAGTGCTTACATTGAAAATAAAAGTTGCAGCTTTCATTTAAAAACTTGCATTTTATTAAATTTTGGATTTTTTGGTTTTGTTTTATTTTATTTTTTTTTTTTTTTTTTTCGTTTTATCACTGTGACTGTCAAAGTTGTACTAGAGATCTGAAATTTAGCTGTTACGTTTCCTTTTTATAAACTTTTTTTCGCACGAGGTCTGACCTTCTTTTCTTCCCTTCTATAAGTTGTAAGTTGTAAACTTAAAAGGGTACCGACTATAGAGATCTGTAAACTGACATTCCTCAATTTTCCTGTGGTATCATAATAACTGCATCAAATCCAAAATACTTTTACAGAAATAACTAAATTATGTTAAAATTTCTCGCTACTTTTGATTTGTCGAAAATAAGCATAAATTTTTACTAAAATTTTCTTCTATAACTTCATTATATATTCATGTGGCAGAAGTATTTGTAAGCGTATATACGTACTTAAACTTAGTTAGCGATAAAAGTACAATAAAAAAGAACGTAATGAGACACTCAGATTCTGATTAAAATGTCTAGTTAACGAAAAAAAGGGACTTTTGTGATGACAGTATAGGTTAGGTCATCATATGCTATTATTATGAATAAAAAAAAAAGTTTAAAAGAGCATTATATACCCATTTTTGAAAGCACTAAGTAGTTGTTTATATTTATTTGCTTCTGTAGAAGCATTTTTCATGTGATGCAGTAAATAAACTTAGAAATTAAAGAAATTTAAGTTTTAAAAACATTGGTTTACAGGTCTCTATCCAGGTTATAGATCGGGCTCTAGTACCCTCTTAAGTAGATTTTGTATGGATACGAATAATCCTGGTTTGCAGAGTAAAAGTTAGTACAGAATATACTTAAAGTAAGTGAGATATCCTCAAAACGAGAATGCAATTTTTTTGGTGTTCATATGTTTATGTGTAATTCTTCTATTCGCAATAAAATATATTTCACGAGAAATAAATGCGCATAGATATTACCCTAATTTTATATTCTATTTCTTTTGATTAAAGATTTAACGTAATCTTGTGAATGAATAAATAACGAAATTAAAAGTTAATTTGGAATTCGATACCTATAAGAAACCAAGAACTCATCGCTGTTAACAACTCTCGTAGCAGCAACGCGAAACCGTTTGCTCTCTTCCGTATAGCCCACGTGACCTCAAACAAATTTGTCAGTTGCACGCTTCGCGAAACACAGGGACTTGTTTTCAGGTCAGTTGCCATTATTTCGCGAGACCGAGATTTTGGCCCGCGACGTATCTATCTTTCTTTTTCCGGCTTCGCACGCAAGATCCATAATTGTCAGTGAATTAAGCATAAAGAAAACAAGTTTTCGTGCGAGTGCATTCCCCGCGGGACTTTTCTCCCGCGAAAAGTTTCTTTTTTTTCCCGCCGCACATTTCTGTTCAAAGAATAAATCGCACATCCTACGACGCTCTTTCTCCCGACTTCTCACGGTTTGCTCGATTACTATTCTCGCGAAAATTTTGCGGGGCTTCTTTGCCGATGTTTGCTGTTATACTTGAGTTAGTTTCTCTCTGCTTTTCAAAATCAGACGAAAGTTACTTCTTTCGACACGTTTAAATAGAATGGAAAGTACTGACAGTTTTTTGTCTGAAAAATCATGTGAACCGTAATAATACAAATATGAAAAAAAAAAACAATATCTATAGTTCTACTAAAATATCTCGAATTATTTAAAATTAATTAGATTTTTCATATTATTATATTTTATGAAATATCTTTATCTTTATTTATTTTAAAACAAATAAACACATGATAATTTGAAGATATTTAAGATATTTTTATATGTAGTTTATTTTTATTCTAATTGTTATTGTACTAATATTGCGATAAAAAAACTTTCTATCTCAAAGCTGCCGACTTTTACGAAAGAGAGAGAGAGAGATAAGACCGATATATATGACATGATAATAATCTACATATGGAAGCCGAATGGTATGACAAGAACAGTTTTGTTAGAAGTTTCAAAAGAAAAGTGCTTTTTCAGTCTAGGAGGATTGGGCAAAACTCGAGCGTAAAGCGAGGAAAATCATTGTGAAAATAATAGGAGAAGGATTGCGGTAATCTCGATTTTGTATAAAATCTTCCGAAAGATAAGAACGGCCGTGCTCTCGAATTCGTACATCCGAGCTCACGCATCCGAGTAGCATTTACGACTTGAAGCGTACGAAGGTTAACCTCAGAAGAGAGAGATCCGGTTTACGATTCTTTCCGGTTCGCCGCTCGCGCGGGAATAGACTGAGAGAGAGACGGAAACGAGAAGAATAAGTACTTCACCTGCATCCTCCTTCTCTGGATTAGAAATGAAGAGTTCGCGAGGAGCCAATAAATGTAAGACGTTTGAGTAAAGTTTCCGAGCGAGAAGAGGAGTAGACGAAGGTGTTGTCACAGAAATCGAACGGGCGTGAACGATGACGTAAACGCTTCCTTTCTCTAGAACCGAAGAACGAACAATCGGTTATGAAACGGAGATAACGTATCCTATATTTGATCAGCGTTCAGATTCTTTAAAACTTCGGAATTTAGGCGGCTTGGATTGAACGGAATTTAGACCTGGTGCAGAACTTCCGGAAGCTGAAGAGGCAGAATCGAGAGATAATCGGAATCTAAAGTACGTCCAAATATTAAACTTTCTACAAGAGAATAGGATTGTGTCTTACCTAGTTTTGCAAATTTCCTAAATTTGTGCGTTATACGAGAAATACCGATCTGTGTGGTCTTCTCTTCAGCTTACAAAAAAGCTGTATTAAGCGCTAGTAACAAGACTGTTATATATGTATAGTTCGACTGAATATTTGATGCGATACTTCGACTATTAATAGCACAATAGTGCTTATAAAATAGTACTTATAAAATAGTACTTATAAAAGCGATAAATGCATGATAGATAAATGTGTTTTAAAACTTTATAAGTCGTTTACAGTTAACTGTGGTCGAAGATTGATCCATTAGAAAATTTATAGCAAATAAAGCACATTCATCTACCATTTATCGCTTTTTATAAGTATGATTAATACATTATATTTAACAAATATATTGTGTTTGAAAAATTTTGACAAAACCGAAGTATGAAGATAAATTGGGTTAATCTGAACAGAAAAATCATGTACTATTTTTCAAAATTTGCCATATTTATTGAGTTATTAATTACTTAATGTAAACCAATGAGCGCGTGGGAAGCAATGATGCGAACTTTTTAGGAGTGCATGATTTTCATTTATATCGCCGGAAAAATTAGCTTATTATACAAAAAACCTGTGTCACATATTTGCTTCGCCCTTTCGTTCTTAGAACATTGAATATAAAGTAAGGTAGTTTTCTGTACAACTTCATTGCTTCACACACGTTCACTGGCTCACATTAACATGGTGATTGCCCAGCATAGATTGAGTATGGTTTTTGCGAGACCTACAAATCTGCGGTTTGCCGCGAATTTTCCCGCTATTATATAAGCTGATAACAGTTTGTTTGTTTATCATTTGTTTGTTTTTCTCTCCAATTGAAGCTGTTTGTAAACAAATGTTCAACAATCTGAAGCCTCTGAATTCTTCCGTTACTTTGTTTGTTTCTTATTCGGAAACCAGTCATTTTTTTAACAGACATCAAACTTCGCAGAATATAGTTTCTTTCAGAGTGTAATATTATGTATTTTTTGCATATAAATTACTTAGAAGCACTTGTATACAGTTTTGTATATTGTTACTGTTAAATAACTGTGTTACTATTAAAACCTTGCAAATTATTGTAAAATTCTGCTAATTAAGTGAATGAAATCGTCATGCAAATATAAATAACGTGGCAATCAACGTGTTAAGTAATTACTAATTCAATAAATATTGCAAATTTTACAAAATGACAAATAACTGTTTTGTTCAGATTGATCCAATTTATCTTCGTACTTCGGTTGTGTCAAAATGTTTTAGACACCTAATATATATATATATATATTATACACTCTACACACACGCGCGCGCGCAAAAAATTTCTGAAATCCGGATTTAAACCGCGTTAGTGTCACTTTTATATCAGCAAGCTCTTATATAAAAGAACATCTCTTACCGGAGAGAGAGAAAGCGAGAGAGAAAGAGAGAGAGAGAGAGAGAGAGAGAGAGCGCATAGATATATATTTAAAAAATTTTACTATAATGTTAAATTATTTTTTAGAAAGAAAATATTTTTATTACAATGTCAAATTATTTTTTAGAAAGAAAATATTTTTAAAAAGAAAATATTTCTTAGAAAGAAAAAACGAATCTCAAAAAATCTAACAATAATCATTTTTATAGAAGAATTTTTTTGTTTGTTATAATTTTTTTTCTTTAGTCAGTTGAAACGATCGATTAATGTATGTCTAATCGACGGTAATTGTCTACACACTTGAGAATCGCGCGTGCTATTCGATGTGACGCGATCTACTTGTGCGGAATGAGAGAACTTTGTTGGCACATACCTCCAGCGATTGCAGCGTTAGCTCCGGTATGACGCACGTGTGATTCGTCGGTCCGTTCCCTGTGATCGGGAGAAAAGACGAGTTACATCTGTTGCTGCCGTGAGTTCCATTATTATACGCGGCTTTTCCAACGGAGATGGTTGTGCCGGGCGGGCATTTCAGCGTCATCATTTCCTCCTCACACGCTACGCGCTGGTAAGTCTTCAGAGTGCCTGACAACAAGGCTGTTCGGTAAAAATACACAAAAAAAAGGAGACAGAAGAAAACAAGATTGTGTGATAAAAGTCAGATTAAAACGAACCAAGTGAAACATAATAACATAATTGTTTCATATCGTTTGATTTTTAATAAGTAAACAATATCAAAATTAGAGCATTACGTATGTTTTTGTTAGTAGTTAAAGAAGCAAAATTAAATAATTACACATAATGTTGAATGTTGAAATAAGCAATGTATGATAATGAAGTTTGAATAATTAACACGTGAGAGAGAGAGAGAGAGAGAGAGATAAAAATAAATATCAAGAACAGATAGTGAGATGTAAACAACGAAAGGACGTTAACGGTAGTAATGCATAGAAAATAAAGACGTACGGCGCATAATTGATGGACAGAAGAAAAGGTGTGACGAAGGCAAGTGGAAGTGGTTTGGATATCGAAGATCGATCGATGAGCCGTAATGGCGTCGCCACCGCAGTAACGATCAATTTAAGGGGATTGTGTGAGAGTAATTAACGAGTGGATCAGCCGGGATTGGTTCGACGAAGCGGATACAGGATGTATCAATAGCACAAATTCAACCGCGAAAGCAGCGTGTCGTTTCGTTTACAGTCGATACGCGGTTTAACATAGCGGGGCGAGAAGCAGTCGACATTTGCAGAATTTAACGCGCGGAGATCGTTCGTGACGATGGAGTTTGCGGACAGAACCGCAGACGTTCCAGCATGTAAATGCAGATCCGCGTGATAATTTCGCGAGTGGCGGCCAATAAAGGGAGCAATATAGCCGCAGAAGTTTTCGAGGAAACAGCGAAGTGATTGTAACAGCGCGCGACGAGAATTCGCATATGAGATAATGCGCGATAAAACGTGAATATCCAGTGTTTGCAGCGTAATTGTCAGTACGCGTATGTTAATGAAAAGTCAAACATTGTTAGCAATTCAAGCGTTAATATAAAATTAGTTAAGGAAATGACAGGGAGAGGAAACAAAATGTCAAATAGAATAGCATCATCCACAAAATACAATATTTGCAAGCAACCGCAAAATAAATGAAGCAAATACGTAGCACCGTCACCAGAGTGTGTTAATATGTCACCGCAGCCCAGCCGTCACCGCCGTAGTGTTCGATGTCGTCACCGCCACCACCAGAGTTATCAGCGATAAACGTGGCCAATCGATGCCCCGATGAACATGAAAAATAAAACAGACGAAGAGAGCTTGTTAGTTACATCGTGAGCAGTCACGTTCAAGATGTGGAATATGCAAATTTTTCAATATTTCCTAACGCCGGCAGGAGAAATTTCGCACGGAGGAGCAAAGTCGATAATTCACGCGGCGACGAAGGAACATCTGTCTGACCCGGTATTGATAGTTTCACTTGCATCGAGGCGCCCGCAGTAACACGATGGTAATGCGGCAGGATATGCTTTCCAATTTCGTTGAGTAAATTTGCAGAACCGAACAGGATTGAAACTATTTTGACTACTCGTACATACTCGCAATTACGTCCCGGACTGTTGCGTTCTGAATTGAATCGATGCCAAAAATGTAGACTGAGAGCACTGGATTTTTTTTCAGTCATATTTAAGTCTATAATACGCTATATCTTATATTGTATCTTCATATTAACCCTTTGCGGACAGACATGGGTCTCCCAGACTCGTTCGAAAAGTTTAAACCGGTGTCTCTAGTCAAAATTAGTTTTTTTGTTTAATGCTTATAATTTTGAAAAAGAATTTTTAAATTTTTTTGTTTTTTTTTGTCAGAATTGTTCAAACTTTTGATTATACAAAAATTGAAAAAGTACATTGAGTTTTCGCAAAGATATTAGATTTTAAAGTCGCGTGGGTCTCATAGACCCAGTCTGTTCAACTAGTCGTCATTTTTGAAGTCTGTTCACGAAAGATTAAATATATTCGTCGTTTTTGAAAATAGAAATTAAAAACACTATATATATTCAATTAAAAAAATGTAAAACTTGTGCTAATAATTGTAATAATAAAACGTTTAATCATGATAATTAATATTAAAAGCAATTTATACGCGAACAAAATGTTTTAAGCAAATTTCCAATGATAATTCCAACATATACAAAAAGTACAAAAATCATAAGTATAAATGTTTAGTTGCAAATGATAACAGATGTTTAATTAAGAAATCATACATATAAATGTTAAGCCGCAAAACGTTTTCCAACATATATTTTATAATCGAGCAGAAGGCAGTTAAGCAGTTTAATAAAACTTTTATTAAAGAAACGGGAAATATTGTAGATTTGAATATGATGAATCAGACATTTTGCATTCAATGTGTATAATAATTGTGCCTCGACGAACATATTGTGCAATTTGCTGCATTTTCCATCAAAGACGTCCGCAATAATTGCAAAGACACGAGAATGTCGAAAAGCGGCGTGTCTCTCTCTCTCTCTCTCTCTCTCGAGGTTAGTAGACATCGTCTTGGTAACGACCGCGTTCCGGCGTCTGGATTATATGCATAAAGCCGTGCGCAAAGAGTAATGCATACAAACGATTGTTGTACTGGCAATAACAAACCCAGAGTCCGCTATTACATTCCGTGGCCTTCGTAGCGCGCACGTTCGTAAATCAACGGCTGCGCGAGCCATGCAAACTGCAAAGCCCCCGAACTGCACTAGCAGTTATTCGAAATCTTTGGGGGACCCGGTGCTATAACTCGACTACGTGATTGGAATGACCGAGTGATTCGATATTGCCCCCTTGATCTCCTTGAGAATGAAGAATGCGGAAAGTTTCGTATCGCGATCTGATTAGATTTAATCGCCTAACTTGGTCAGTAATCCGTTTCTTATTCTTCTACATACCTTGAATATCATTATTATTGAATATCATTTTGTTTTTGTTTCCGTATTAAAATGGTCAGATTGGCCGTTCGCGCGATTTGAATGTAGTTGCATAAGAAAAAATAAAAATCTTAGAAAATCACGCTTTTCACAAAACTTTGAAGGAACTTTTAGACCTCTATGTTCGTTGAAGTATAACATTCGTGTCACTTTTTTTGGTACACATCTATGTATTGAGTTGTTTGGAAAAGTCGTGGCGTTTGCCAATAGGTGGCATTACTGTAACATGTTCAAAACATGTGCACGAGACATTGCGCAGATTATTAAAAAACATCGAATAGCACTGTGTATCTCAGACAGCACACGACGTTCGTCGGATATTCAAATTTGGATTTTATTCAGTTTATAAACATTATATAAATGTTTAAAAAATGTATATTATTGGACAGATAAAGTATATTTACATTTGGATGTCTATTTTACGCACGTATAATAGCCATAAAAGTTTTCTTTAGAAAATAAAAAATGAAATGGCATCGTACTTTGCATTAAAATTGCGCAACACTAATTAAGTGCTTGCAAAAGTAGTTCGTAAGGTTACAAATAGATGTTGTAGTAGCGACTTAGTAGTTGTTTCTTTTTAAATTACTTTTTAGTTTTTAAATGTTGTACAGACCTCGATTAGAAAAAATCGATAATTGATAGTTCATTAGTTTTGAACAAAATATCACATTTAACGCGATTGAAGCGACAGATAACATTTATTTTCGCATGTTTTATCACTTTGATTGAAATAATACTGTTGCAACAACTAACATCTGATTTGTGAGATCTATGAAGAGAATGTTGTGTCCGCTGTTGTTTGTGAGATGTGGTTTAAAAATGGTGATTACAACATCAACGATAAGCCACGTTCTGGTTGTCCAAACAAGATAGAGAACAACGAATTGAAAGCAGTCAACAAACACTTGATCCAAACATTAAAAACGCTTGCAAGATAGCTTGGAGTTGATGAATCAACATTATTCCGTTATTTGAGAGCAATTAATAAATAAAACAATAGTTTTAATATTATACAAACTTTTGCAAGCATCTAATATATCTATATCTAATGTATATCTATCTTTCAAACACCTCGGCAAATTTCATCAGATAAAGTAATTTTATAGTAAAAAAATTAACATGTTTGAAAATTAAGATTGAACTTGAAAATTACTAAATATAAAAATGACGGGAGAAAAGTCTTTTGAAATACATCTATAGAAAAACACATATCAACGAGTTATTTGGAGCAGCGACCAAGAACCGTGACCAGCTAAGACCGAGAATCACATTCGATTTCAGATACATAACTCCAAGAAACATAATCGAAAGTTTTCTTCTAGTTTATAGTCGCCATATTTGACTATTTGATGTGCGTTGAGACTACTATATTTATTAAAAAATATATAGTTTTTGCGATCAAATATTTTTTTAATAATTAAAAATGTATATAAATGTATATAAATGTATATATAAATGTATAAAACTTTTTTAACGAGTGTCTTATTTATCAGGCGATTGAATGTAACTGATTAGATTCAAAGGTAAGAACCCTAATCACATTCAATTGCTCAGCAAGTAGACTAATTATTTTGTCTAGTTGAATTCGCCTAATATTCATAACTTCTAACTAGATTTAAGTTAATTCGCTGTGTACTTAAAATGAATATTTTTGGTATGTCCAGAAAAGTAACACTGAACACATTTTTAAAACGTTTTAACCATGTGAGGATTTAATCTGAATTTAAAATACATACGAAACATAATAAGTTATTTTTCATAAAATTGCTCTTACATTATTTTAATATTATTGTGCCGTTCGGAGTGAACATTTACAGGAGCTAAATTATGTGAGTCGATAATAAGTTAATTTTCACTTTACGTACTTTCCAAACAGTTCAATATAAATATATTAGTAGAGTATATATTTCCATATGTTTGGTGTGTATATATATATATATATATATATATATATATATATCTCTCTCTCTCTCTCTGTGTGTGTGTGTATTTATATATTTGTGATATATGTATAGTAATTGAAATAAAATTGCAACGAGCAATTTTATCACATTACCAACTAAAGACGTCATTTGAGACATTGTACATTTATAACCACTCGTTATCTTACAACTCCCTTATTTAATCAACATCTATTCAGTGTTGCACGTTTATATATAAAGTAAACAAATGAAGAAATATACATAAAAATCCTACATAAAAAGTTCTACATGTTGGATTACATTACTAAAAGTAAGATTAACGACATTCGCGAGCAACGCGCGAGCGAGCATATATACATTCTGTGATTTATCTTCTATAATTACATTATAATATATAAAAGCTTGCTCTTCTCTTTCTCTCTTTCTCTCTCTCTCAGGAAATTAAACGCCAGAATATCGTGGATTAATCAAATTTAATGATATGACATATCATTATTATGCTCAACAGAGATACGAGTGAGAAATATGAACATACAAATCGAAGAGCTATTAACATTAAAAATGCATTACTATATAACTAGCGGCGTAAAACTAATCAATAAAAACGGCCTGTTTGTATATTTACATACTATATGTAATTATTACGTGAAAAGATATATATTAGTATGTATTTATATAGATTTAATTGTATTCTGCGTCAATTTACTCATTGTAACTACTCTGCTATAGATTTTAAAAACTAAACTCTACTTTTTTTACACGTACAAAATAAGTGATATTTTATAGACACAATAACAAGTTTCTAAAATTATTTAAGAGACTATATTGTTGCACGCTGGCAAATTTTATGTTTCAAAAAAAGAATTGTCGTATATTTCCTCGTAGGATGAAACAAACAGAACGTAACTCCTATTTTTATACGTTTTTCAATAAGAAGTACTTTCTTGTTTCCATTCACTTTCTTTTCACGTCAAATGTTGCTGTAGACGTTTGTTGCTTAAGACGTTTCTTTAGGTATGTATCGAATGTTCTTTCGACGAAGCATTTGGTTTCGCTTTTGTCTCTACCCTCCTCCGAGAGCAAAAGAATATCGTGCTCACACTTTTATAGCGACAAGCTGTAGAATAACTCACGGCGGAAATAAATTGTTGTTCTAGTAACGGGTGAGCATTGCGAAAGTAGGACATAGGAATGTTTATTCAGTTGCAACCTTACGAGCGCGACTTCCGCGCGGGAAACACATTATTTAAAAGGTCCATTTATCCTGCGAATCGTATATCGTGTATCGAATCGAGAGGAAGAGAGGACAAAAGCTGGAAAATAACTTGTAAATTCACAGCTTGATATGAATGCCACGCCTTCCTCTCGACTTTTCGCGAGTTTATTTTGTGCTGTATGATTCACTCTCAATCTGCTCAAGTATTTATTTTGTATTACACGATTTATACTGTCATCCCTGTTTCAACATCATCGTCTCTTATCTCGACTAAAGACAAATCATGATATTTTAATATATTTATGCTATTTTTAAATTAAGAAAAGTGAATTAATAACTCAGTAAAATTGACTTTTATTATAATACAGAGAATAAATATTTTTTTCGCAGCAAAATAATTTTGTTTGTTTTTAATTCAAAAGAAATGCAGAGAAGAGATTTTTTTATGCGCTCCATTTTAAGACAAACAACAACAAGTTACTCATATATTTCGCTTCAAATTTCTTTTTTAGCTTTTTTCTATAATGAAAAATTTGTTTCGTTTTAACAAGACACAAATAACACAACATTTTGCGATAAAAGATTAACTCGAGTCGAACACACATACACATACACACGTAGAGATAGTTCGACTTAATTCGTCCGACTGATCCACGGTTTCAAGTTCCTCGAAACGAAAGCTTACCAAAGGATTAAAGTATTGTTTCTCCGATGGAACGGATACCATGCAGCCATGTAAACATGCCAAAGTCCACCAAGGGAAGTTTGAGAATAATGACCGTACCGTTTCACAACAATCGCGAACAATTATAACAACTGTACAGCATAGGAAAATATATTGTAGTAAAATATTGATAAAATATATATTGAAATAGCAAAATTGATTAGACGCTAATTTAACTTCGTCTCTTGCGAAATGGGAGTCATTAATAAATATGTAATAATTTAGAAGAAACTCCGAGCGCGGAGTGGTAACGCGAGACGCCTTGTCCTTATCATTATTAATTGCGAGCGGTGCGCTTTCGTTACGCGGAAATACCTCATTTTGCAGCACCATTGTAACTACGATTATAATAACGTCCATTTGATTGCTGCACTAATTAAATTCTCCTAACTTTCATGACACACGCGAACGATTACATTTTGCAAGTACTGCGGCACTCTCGTCTGGGACTTCTCTCTTGAATCTAATGGTACGCAAATACGCGTTTACGAAGCCGCATGAAGCAGAATTTACGACATTTCAGATTAATTTAACATTTAACTGACAAAAGACCATAGCATCTGACAAACGCGTGGAATTCATTCCCAATGACGATTATTTTCCCTTACGCGATTGAAACAAATTGTAAAATATAATGGCTTATTCCAGTCAACAAAATCAAATTTCAATGCGTAAAATTTTATCAAAGAAAGTTTCTACGGCAAATTTTTTCCTCAAAATTATACATATTTCATAATTTAAGATATTGAATATGTTACAATTTGCGATTTATATGATCACAAGATGTGTAATATAAACTAATATACAAAGCGTTTGAAAAATTTTTAACAAGCTCAAGATAAGTGAATCAATCTGAACAGAAAAGTTATTTACCATTCTGCAAAATTCGCAATATTTATTGAGTTTTTAATTAATTAAAATGAATCAATGAGACGTATATAATTTTCAATTGTCTTGCCATGAAAACCAGTTAATCACAAGAAACGATAAGTCATTTTTCTTCATAACTAAAAATTATACACGACAGAGTTCGGGGTATCGCTTCCCACGCGCTCATTGGTTCACATTAATTAATTAATAACTCAATAAAATACTGCAAAATGAATACTGCAAAAATTTTCCGAACTGGTACACGCACAGAGAGAAAGATATTTTTTTTTAGATTTAACAAATTTCGTTAAATCCAAACAAATTATCTTATTGGTATAGTCCAAACAATCCATTTGGATTTCGAACAAATATTCCGATTATTTAACTTTAATATCTTTGATTTAAATGAACTATTTATATGAAAATTACTGATTTTATAATTATTATCAAAAATGAACACATTTAATTTGTCTTAATTTATCTTATATATATAAGACTAATATTCGTAGAGAAAAAAACTGTTGTTGGAAAAATCTTGACTCGACCCTGGAACTTTCATTTGACAGACAAGCGCTTTGCCATTCAGCTAGTGATTTTTACCGAGAGTTTATGCTAAACTGATATTTTAATGTATGTAAAGCTTGCAGGACACGTTTGTGCTATGATTGTAACGAATACTAGAATTGATCAATCTTTATTTGAAAATCAAAGAATTGTCAAATTCTCGTAATATTTGCATCCAATCCGAGTTAAAAAAAAGTATTCGTGTGCTATAGGTTATCATAAATAAAATATTATTTGGTTGAAAAAAATTAATTTTAAACAATCGTAATGTTTTCATCAAATAATATGAAAGTTTTCATTCAACAAAATTAGTGTTTGGTGAAAGATTATGTTGTTTGAATAACAACAAAGTCATAAGTCGAACAAACAACGTTATTACAAATTTAAAGAAACCGTTCTCTCTCTGTGCGACTTTTCAACTGAGAGTGATTCAATTTACCTTTACGCTTTGGTTGTCAAAATTTTTCAAACGCCTTTTATATATGTATAAGGAATGTAAAATATAATAAGTACTTATTTAATCGATATGGATCTAATGTTTATCTCTTTGAGACAATCACTTGGATTATAAATAGATGCGCGTTTGAGACTTTTTTTTATTGTTATTTCTCGCTCATTCGATTCATTTCTTTGAACTTTTTATTCGGTGTTTGTCAAACGCTTTCAATTTAACAGCTCTTTGTGCGCAAGATAAGAAAGAATTTTGAAAAGACATGTCAAGGGTTTCTTCGATGAAGCGAAAACAGTCAATCAACGCTAGATACTCCTGTGCAACGCATATTCTAAGATTAATTTAAAATAAATACAAAGAATCTCAAAGACAAAGTTTAAAGTTTATTTCTTGCTTATTCACTTTTTCCTATTATATACATTATATATATATATATATATATATATATATATATATATATATATATATATATATATAT